>JBBPBX010107674.1:0-11267 GCA_038048925.1 Garcialebias charrua
AAGCAGAACCTCAGCAGCTGAGGCAGAGTGTCTGTTGAAGCCGAAGAAGAACCTTAGCAGATGAGCCAGAGTGTCTGATGAAGCCAAAGCAGAACCTCAGTAGCTGAAGCAGAGTGTCTGATGAAGCCAAAGCAGAACATGCGCAGCTGAGCCTGAGGGTGTGATGAAGCCGAATTAGAAATTCAGCAGCTAAGGAAGAGTGTCTGGTGAAGCCAAAGCAGAACCTCAGCAGCTGAGCCAGAGTGTCCGATGAAGCCGAAGCAATACCTCAGCAGCCGAGCCAAAGTGTCTGATGAATCTCAGCAGCTGAGCCAAAGCATCTGATAAAGCCGAAACAGCACCTCAGCAGAAGAGCCAGAACGTCTTATGAAGCCAAAGCAGAACCTGAACAGCTGAGCCAGAGTGTCTGGTGAAACTGATGTAGAACCTCAGCAGCTGAGGCAGAGTGTCTGATGAAGCCAAAGCAGAACCTCAGCAGCTGAGTCAGAGCATGTGATGAAGCCAAATCAGAACATCAGCAGCTGAGGCAGAGAGTCTGATGAAGCCGAAGCAGAACCTGAGCAGATGAGCCAGTGTGTGATGAAATCGAAGCAGAACCTCAGCAGCTGAGCCAAAGTGTCTGGTAAAGCCGAATTAGAACCTCAGCAGCTGAGCCAGAGCATCTGATGAAGCCAAAGCAGAACCTCAGCAGCTGAAGCAGAGTGTCTGATGAAGCCAAAGCAGAACATGCGCAGCTGAGCCTGAGGGTGTGATGAAGCCGAATTAGAACTTCAGCAGCTGAGGAAGAGTGTCTGGTGAAGCCAAAACAGAACCTCAGCAGCTGAGCCAGAGTGTCCGATGAAGCTGAAGCAATACCTCAGCAGCCGAGCCAGAGTGTCTGGTGAAGCCGATTTAGAACCTCAGCAGCTAGTTCAGAATGTCTGGTGAAGCCGATTTAGAACCTCAGCAGCTAACCTAAATCCATCAAATGAGGATATTAATGAATTCTTAGAGAAAGTAACACTCCCAAAACTAGATATTAGTCAATCATCAAAACTAGACTCACCATTAACTTCAGATGAGCTCCATGAAGCAATTAAAAGCATGCCTAATAAGAAATCGCCAGGTCCTGATGGATATCCAGTAGAATACTATAAAAAGTTCTGGGATATACTGGAACCAATATTTTATAGAGTGCTACTTGAGTCAGAAGAAAATGGCAGGCTACCAACACATATGAATTCAGCCAACATTAGTCTCTTATTAAAGCCAGGCAAAGACCCAGTATTACCTACGAGTTATCGTCCAATCTCTCTCATTAATGTTGATGTTAAAATAATTTGTAAAGTCTTATCTAAAAGACTAGAGAAGATAACTCCTGTTATTATACATCCAGACCAAACCGGATTCATAAAAGGAAGACACTCAGACACAAATACACGAAGATTATATAATGTAATAGAGTATTCGTATTTTAAAAATATTGAAACAGCTATTTTTTCTTTAGATGCTGAAAAAGCATTCGATAGAGTAAATTGGAATTTCTTATTTGCTACCTTAAATAAATTTGGATTTGGGGATTACTTCATTAACTGGTTAAAAATATTATATAGTTCACCAACAGCGTGTGTCAGGACAAATAATCAATTATCTTCAAGCTTCTGTTTACAGAGGGGCACCAGGCAAGGTTGTCCACTTTCACCAGCATTATTTGCTATTTTTATTGAACCGTTAGCAGCAGCAATAAGGCAAAGTGTTGATATTAAAGGCATAAAGGGTAGAAACATAGAACATAAAATGAGTCTTTATGCTGACGATGTTTTGCTTTTTCTTGAGAACTCAGGAAACTCAATATCCAATGTTATCAAGTTAATAAACTCATTTTCAAAAGTTTCTGATTATTCTATAAACTGGACAAAATCTACAGTGCTTCCGATAAATTGTGTGTTTAATAATTCTCTTAATGAAAGACTACCCCCTAGAAATATTCAAAATACCCTCCGCATTGACCTTAGTTTGACGTAGAATCATGAAATTTGGTACACTTGTCCAACTCACCAAGATGCACAGAAAACCCTCTGGCACCAATGTTGTACAATAAATGGTAAGGCGGCCATTTTGGAACGATGACCAAATTTTCACCCCTTTTTGGCCGTTTACAGCCTCCGCATTTGAACGAACTCCTCCTATGAATTTCGCTCGATTTGGTTCAAACTTGGTCAGTTTCTTCATAAGGCACGGGGGAACAAATGTTATCAAAACTGTGCGTTTTCATGCATGCTGAAGGGGCGGGGCCAGACCTCAAAGTTGGACATCTCGCCATGAAAAACGAAACGCTTACAGCTCTTACACGAAAACTGTCTAATACATCAAACCTTCAGTGATTGACCCACATCTGGTCCCCTGCAAAACTGTATGGTCAAATCATGACATCACTTAAGCCACGCCCCCTGACAACAGGAAGTGTAAAGTTTTACGTTGAACGGTCCATATCGGACCCCTGTTACCTAATCAGCGTGACATTGTATCCAGTCACCGAAGACATGTTGGTGTAACAAGCTTTCCAGCACTGTTCGTTTTGGGTGGAGCAAGTGGGCGTGGTGACGTGGCGAAGTAAGACGTAACGCCGTCACCATACGTTTGGTTCTAAACTCCACAGATTTGATCTGAGGAGTACCAAAATCATTATGATCGATCATTACCCACCCCTTGAACAGGTGTTTATGCTAATTAGCAAATAGCCTCCATAGCGCCCCCTAGATTATTCAAACTGTTGTATCTCAGTGATACATCATCCGATCTGAACCAGATTTATTGTGCATCATCAGTGAGCCCTTGTGGACACATTGATATGGTGGGCTAACATTTGACTCAAGTGCGCCCCCTACATTATTTCTATAGTTATATCTCAGTGATACATCATCCGATCTGAACCAGATTTATTGTGCATCATCAGTGAGCCCTTGTGGACACGTTGACAAGGTGGTCTAACATTTGACTCAAGTGCGCCCCCTACATTATTTCTATTGTTATATCTCAGTGATACATCATCCGATCTGAACCAAATTTATTGTGAATAATCAGTGAGCCCTTGTGGACACATTGATATTGTGGTTTAACATATAACTCCATAGCGCCCCCTAGATTATTCAAACTGTTATATCTCAGTGAGACATCATCCGATCTGAACCAGATTTATCGTGTATCATCAGTGAGACCTTGTGGACACATTGATATTGTGGTTTAACATGTGACTCCAGAGCGCCCCCTAGATTATTCAAACTGTTATATCTCAGTGAGACATCATCCGATCTGAACCAGATTTATTGTGCATCATCAGTGAGTCCTTGTGGACACATTGATAAGGTGGGCTAACATTTGACTCAAGTGCGCCCCCTACATTATTTCTATAGTTATATCTCAGTGATACATCATCCGATCTGAACCAGATTTACTGTGAATCATCATTGAGACATTGTGGACACATTGATATTGTGGTTTAACATATGACTCCAGAGCGCCCCCTAGATTATTCAAACTGTTATATCTCAGTGATACATCATCCGATCTGAACCAGATTTATTGTGCATCATCAGTGAGCCCTTGTGGACACATTGATATGGTGGGCTAACATTTAACTCAAGTGCGCCCCCTACATTATTTCTATAGTTATATCTCAGTGATACATCATCCGATCTGAACCAGATTTATTGTGCATCATCAGTGAGCCCTTGTGGACACATTGATTTTGTGGTTTAACATATAACTCCATAGCGCCCCCTAGATTATTCAAACTGTTATATCTCAGTGAGACATCATCCGATCTGAACCAGATTTATTAGGCCCGAGCAGCTAAGCGCTGCGAAGGCCTATTGTAATTGTAGTGTTTATTATTTTTATTTTTTTTTATTAGGCCCGAGCAGCTAAGCGCTGCGAAGGCCTATTGTAATTGTACTGTTTATTATTTTTTTTATTATTATTTTTTTTATTTTTATTCTTCCCCCAAAAGAAGTGGCATTTTGGGGGCTTTATCATATATGAAAACTCACCAAATTTGGCAGACTCGTCAGGACTGGTGAAAAATTACATATTTTGGGGGCGTGGCAAAAATTGCCACAGAAACGGCTCAAGAGCGCCCCCTAGAAATATTCAAAATACCCTCCGCATGACCTTAGTTTGACGTAGAATCATGAAATTTGGTACACTTGTCCAACTCACCAAGATGTACAGAAAACCCTCTGGCACCAACGTTGTACAATAAACGGGAAGGCGGCCATTTTGGAACGATGACCAAATTTTCACCCCTTTTTGGCCGTTTACAGCCTCCGCATTTGAACGAACTCCTCCTATGAATTTCGCTCGATTTGGTTCAAACTTGGCCAGTTTCTTCATAAGGCACGGGGGAACAAACGATATCAAAATTGTGCGTTTTCATGAATGCTGAAGGGGCGGGGCCAGACGTCAAAGTTGGACATCTCGCCATGAAAAACGAAACGCTTACAGCTCTTACACGAAAAAAGTCTAATACATCAAACCTTCAGTTATTGACCCACATCCGGTCCCCCGCAAAACTGTATGGTCAAATCATGACATCACTTAAGCCACGCCCCCTGACAACAGGAAGTGTAAAGTTTTACGTTGAACGGTCCATATCGGACCCCTGTTACCTAATCAGCGTGGCATTCATGCATGCTGAAGGGGCGGGGCCAGACCTCAAAGTTGGACATCTCGCCATGAAAAACGAAACGCTTACAGCTCTTACACGAAAACTGTCTAATACATCAAACCTTCAGTGATTGACCCACATCCGGTCCCCTGCAAAACTGTATGGTCAAATCATGACCATGACATCACTTAAGCCACGCCCCCTGACAACAGGAAGTGTAAAGTTTTACGTTGAACGGTCCATGTCGGACCCCTGTTACCTAATCAGCGTGACATTGTATCCAATCACCGAAGACATGTTGGTGTAACAAGCTTTCCAGCACTGTTCGTTTTGGGTGGAGCAAGTGGGCGTGGTGACGTGGCGAAGTAAGACGTAACGCCGTCACAATACGTTTGGTTCTAAACTCCACAGATTTGATCTGAGGAGTACCAAAATCATTATGATCGATCATTACCCACCCCTTGAACAGGTGTTTATGCTAATTAGCAAATAGCCTCCATAGCGCCCCCTAGATTATTCAAACTGTTGTATCTCAGTGATACATCATCCGATCTGAACCAGATTTATTGTGCATCATCAGTGAGCCCTTGTGGACACATTGATATGGTGGGCTAACATTTGACTCAAGTGCGCCCCCTACATTATTTCTATACTTATATCTCAGTGATGCATCATCCGATCTGAACCAGATTTATTGTGCATCATCAGTGAGCCCTTGTGGACACATTGATATGGTGGGCTAACATTTGACTCAAGTGCGCCCCCTACATTACTTCTATAGTTATATCTCAGTGATGCATCATCCGATCTGAACCAGATTTATTGTGCATCATCAGTGAGCCCTTGTGGACACATTGATATGGTGGGCTAACATTTGACTCAAGTGCGCCCCCTACATTACTTCTATAGTTATATCTCAGTGATACATCATCCGATCTGAACCAGATTTATTGTGCATCATCAGTGAACCCTTGTGGACACATTGATATGGTGGGCTAACATTTGACTCAAGTGCGCCCCCTACATTACTTCTATAGTTATATCTCAGTGATACATCATTCGATCTGAACCAGATTTATTGTGCATCATCAGTGAGCCCTTGTGGACACATTGATATGGTGGGCTAACATTTGACTCAAGTGCGCCCCCTACATTATGTCTATAGTTATATCTCAGTGAGACATCATCCGATCTGAACCAGATTTATTGTTCATCATCAGTGAGCCCTTGTGGACACATTGATATTGTGGTTTAACATTTGACTCAAGTGCGCCCCCTACATTATTTCTATGGTTATATCTCAGTGATACATCATCCGATCTGAACCAGATTTATTATGATTCATCAGTGAACACTTCTACACACATTGATAATGTATGTAAATTTTTACTCCATAGCGCCCCCTGTATTATTACTACAGTTATATCTTAGTGATACATTATCCGATCTGCACGAGATTTATTGTGCTTTATCAGTGAACACTTCGACACACATTGATAATGGTATGTAAATTTTTACTCCATAGCGCCCCCTATATTATTACTACAGTTATATCTTAGTGATACATTATCCGATCTGCACGAGATTTATTGTGATTCATCAGTGAACACTTCTATACACATTGATAATGGTATGTAAATTTTTACTCCATAGCGCCCCCTATATTATTACTACAGTTATATCTCAGTGATACATTATCCAATCTGCACGAGATTTATTGTGCTTTATCAGTGAACACTTCGACACACATTGATAATGGTATGTAAATTTTTACTCCATAGCGCCCCCTATATTATTACTACAGTTATATCTTAGTGATACATTATCCGATCTGCACGAGATTTATTGTGATTCATCAGTGAACACTTCTACACACATTGATAATGGTATGTAAATTTTTACTCCATAGCGCCCCCTATATTATTACTACAGTTATATCTCAGTGATACATTATCCGATCTGCACGAGATTTATTGTGCTTTATCAGTGAACACTTCGACACACATTGATAATGGTATGTAAATTTTTACTCCATAGCGCCCCCTATATTATTACTACAGTTATATCTTAGTGATACATTATCCGATCTGCACGAGATTTATTGTGCTTTATCAGTGAACACTTCGACACACATTGATAATGGTATGTAAATTTTTACTCCATAGCGCCCCCTATATTATTACTACAGTTATATCTCAGTGATACATTATCCGATCTGAACGAGATTTATTGTGCTTTATCAGTGAACACTTCGACACACATTGATAATGGTATGTAAATTTTTACTCCATAGCGCCCCCTATATTATTATTACAGTTATATCTCAGTGATACATTATCCGATCTGCACGAGATTTACTATGCTTCATCAGTGAGACCTTGTGGACACATTGATATTGTGGTTTAACATATGACTCAAGAGCGCCCCCTAGATTATTCAAATTGTTATATCTCAGTGATACATCATCCGATCTAAACCAGATTCATTGTGCATCTTCAGTGAACACTTCGACACACATTGATAATGGTATGTAAATTTTTACTCCATAGCGCCCCCTATATTATTACTACAGTTATATCTTAGTGATACATTATCCGATCTGCACGAGATTTATTGTGATTCATCAGTGAACACTTCTACACACATTGATAATGGTATGTAAATTTATACTCCATAGCGCCCCCTATATTATTACTACAGTTATATCTCAGTGATACATTATCCGATCTGCACGAGATTTACTATGCTTCATCAGTGAGACCTTGTGGACACATTGATATTGTGGTTTAACATATGACTCAAGAGCGCCCCCTAGATTATTCAAATCGTTATATCTCAGTGATACATCATCCGATCTAAACCAGATTTATTGTGTATCATCAGTGAGCCCTCGTGGACACATTGATATTGTGGTTTAACATATGACTCCAGAGCGCCCCTTAGATTATTCAAATCGTTATATCTTAGTGATACATCATCCGATCTAAACCAGATTTATTGTGCATCATCAGTGAGCCCTCGTTGACACATTGATATGGTGGGCTAACATTTGACTCAAGTGCGTCCCTTAGATTATTCAAACTGTTATATCTCAGTTATACATCATCCAATATTTACCAGATTTATTGTACATCATCAGTGAGCACTTCAACACACATTGATACTGTGGTTTAACAGATAACTCCAGTGTGCCCCCTACATTATTTTTCAGTACGCCCCTACATTATTTTTCAAACTGTTACATCTCATTGTTAGATCATCTGATCTGTTCCACATTTACTGTATGTCATCTGTCAGCACTTCTAAACACGTATATATTGTTGTTATTCGCTAACTATTCTTGGCAAACGGGTGTTGGATGGGCATGAGAGAGTTCGAGGTGGTGACCGAGCAGACGAGCTGGAGCTCGCGTGGTCGCCACAATAAGGCCAGAGCGGCGCTAAGCTGCGAGGGCCTCAACGCTGCTTGCAGCTTTAATTATTATTATTATTTTTATTCTAGTCCCTCTTTAAGTGGCTTTTTGGGGGCTTTATCATATATGAAAACTCACCAAATTTGGCGGACTCGTCAGGACTGGTGAAAAATTACATATTTTGGGGGCGTGGCAAAAATCGCCACAGAAACGGCTCAAGAGCGCCCCCTAGAAAATTTCAAAATACCCTCCGCATTGACTTAGTTTGACGTAGAATCGTGAAATTTGGTACACTTGTCCAACTCACCAAGATGCACAGAAAACCCTCTGGCACCAACGTTGTACGATAAATGGTAAGGCGGCCATTTTGGAATGATGACCAAATTTTTACACCTTTTTGGCCGTTTACAGCCTCCGCATTTGAACGAACTCCTCCTAGGGATTTCGCTCGATTTGGTTCAAACTTGGCCAGTTTCTTCATAAGGCACGGGGGAACAAACAATATCAAAATTGTGCGTTTTCATGAATGCTGAAGGGGCGGGGCCAGACATCAAAGTTGGACATCTCGCCATGAAAAACGAAACGCTTACAGCTCTTACACGAAAAGAGTCTAATACATCAAACCTTCAGTGATTGACGCACATCCGGTCCCCTGCATTACTGAATGGTCAAATCATGACATCACTTAAGCCACGCCCCCTGACAACAGGAAGTGTAAAGTTTTACTTTGAAAGGTCCATATCGGACCCGTGTTACCTAATCAGCGTGACATTGTGTCCAGTGACTAAAGACATGTTGGTGTAACAAGCTTTCCAGCACTGTTCGTTTTGGGTGGAGCAAGTGGGCGTGGCGACATGGCGAAGTAAGACGTAACGCCATCACCATACGTTTGGATCTAAAATCCACAGATTTGATCCGAGGAGTACCAAAATCAGTATGATCGATCATTGCCCACCCCTTGAACAGGTGTTTATGCTAATTAGCAAATTGCTACAGAAACGGCTCAAGAGCGCCCCCTAGAAATATTCAAAATACCCTCCGCATTGACCTTAGTTTGACGTAGAATCATGAAATTTGGTACACTTGTCCAACTCACCAAGATGCACAGAAAACCCTCTGGCACCAATGTTGTACGATAAATGGTAAGGCGGCCATTTTGGAACGATGACCAAATTTTCACCCCTTTTTGGCCGTTTACAGCCTCCGCATTTGAACGAACTCCTCCTATGAATTTCGCTCGATTTGGTTCAAACTTGGCCAGTTTCTTCATAAGGCACGGGGGAACAAATGTTATCAAAACTGTGTGTTTTCATGCATGCTGAAGGGGCGGGGCCAGACCTCAATGTTGGACATCTCGCCATGAAAAACGAAACGCTTATAGCTCTTACACGAAAACTGTCTAATACATCAAACCTTCAGTGATTGACCCACATCCGGTCCCCTGCAAAACTGTATGGTCAAATCATGACATCACTTAAGCCACGCCCCCTGACAACAGGAAGTGTAAAGTTTTACGTTGAACGGTCCATATCGGATCCCTGTTACCTAATCAGCGTGACATTGTATCCAGTCACCGAAGACATGTTGGTGTAACAAGCTTTCCAGCACTGTTCGTTTTGGGTGGAGCAAGTGGGCGTGGTGACGTGGCGAAGTAAGACGTAACGCCGTCACCATACGTTTGGTTCTAAACTCCACAGATTTGATCTGAGGAGTACCAAAATCATTATGATCGATCATTACCCACCCCTTGAACAGGTGTTTATGCTAATTAGCAAATAGCCTCCATAGCGCCCCCTAGATTATTCAAACTGTTGTATCTCAGTGATACATCATCCGATCTGAACCAGATTTATTGTGCATCATCAGTGAGCCCTTGTGGACACATTGATATGGTGGGCTAACATTTGACTCAAGTGCGCCCCCTACATTATTTCTATAGTTATATCTCAGTGATACATCATCCGATCTGAACCAGATTTATTGTGCATCATCAGTGAGCCCTTGTGGACACATTGATATGGTGGGCTAACATTTGACTCAAGTGCGCCCCCTACATTATTTCTATAGTTATATCTCAGTGATACATCATCCGATCTGAACCAGATTTATTGTGCATCATCAGTGAGCCCTTGTGGACACATTGATATGGTGGGCTAACATTTGACTCAAGTGCGCCCCCTACATTATTTCTATAGTTATATCTCAGTGATACATCATCCGATCTGAACCAGATTTATTGTGCATCATCAGTGAGCCCTTGTGGACACATTGATATGGTGGGCTAACATATGACTCCAGAGCGCCCCCTAGATTATTCAAACTGTTATATCTCAGTGATACATCATCCGATCTGAACCAGATTTATTGTGCATCATCAGTGAGCCCTTGTGGACACATTGATATGGTGGGCTAACATTTGACTCAAGTGCGCCCCCTACATTACTTCTATAGTTATATCTCAGTGATACATCATCCGATCTGAACCAGATTTATTGTGCATCATCAGTGAGCCCTTGTGGACACATTGATATGGTGGGCAAACATTTGACTCAAGTGCGCCCCCTACATTACTTCTATAGTTATATCTCAGTGATACATCATCCGATCTGAACCAGATTTATTGTGCATCATCAGTGAACACTTTGACACACATTGATAATGTTATGTAAATTTTTACTCCATAGCGCCCCCTATATTATTACTACAGTTATATCTCAGTGATACATTATCCGATCTGTACGAGATTTATTGTGCTTTATCAGTGAACACTTCGACACACATTGATAATGGTATGTAAATTTTTACTCCATAGCGCCCCCTATATTATTACTACAGTTATATCTCAGTGATACATCATCCGATCTGAACCAGATTTATTGTGTATCATCAGTGAGACATTGTGGACACATTGATATTGTGGTTTAACATATGACTCCAGAGCGCCCCCTAGATTACTCAAACTGTTATATCTCAGTGAGACATCATCCGATCTGAACCAGATTTATTGTGTATCATCAGTGAGACCTTGTGGACATATTGATATTGTGGTTTAACATGTGACTCCAGAGCGCCCCCTAGATTATTCAAACTGTTATATCTCAGTGAGACATCATCCGATCTGAACCAGATTTATTGTGCGTGTGCACCCCTGGTGCGGAGTAGACACGAGAGACTTCGAAATGGCGACCGAGCGGACGAGCTGGAGCTCGC
>JBBPBX010107676.1:0-11266 GCA_038048925.1 Garcialebias charrua
GGGAAGGGTAGGGGCTGTCTGCTCACTCCGCTTTGAGGTGAAAAATGAAACATAAGAGCAAATTTAGCACAAAAATCACGGTGAAAACATTAAAACCTCTCTTTATGTTACAATACAGCGTTCACAGCTTGTCACGCTGCAGTGGTCAAGTTAAATGTTAACGCTTCTTCTTCTTTCGGCTTTTCCCTTTTCAGGGGTCGCCACAGCGAGTCATCCTCCTCCACCTCACTCTGTCCTCTGAATCCTCTGTCCTCACTCCAACTACCTTCATGTCCTCGCTAACTGCATCCATATATCTCCTCTTTGTCTTTTTCCTGCAGCTTCATGTCTAACATCCTTCTACTAATATACCCACTGTCCCTCCTCTGGACATGTCCAAACCATTGTCCCTCCTCTGGACATGTCCAAACCACTGTCCCTCCTCTGGACATGTCCAAACCACTGTCTCTCTGACTGTCCACCTGCTGAGTGTCTCTCTGACTGTCCTCCTGCCGAGTGTCTCTCTGACTGTCCACCTGCTGAATGTCTCTCTGACTGTCCACCTGCTGAGTGTCTCTCTGACTGTCCTCCTGCTGAGTATCTCTCTGACTGTTCACCTGCTGAATGTCTCTCTGACTGTCCACCTGCTGAATGTCTCTCTAACTGTCCACCTGCTGAGTGTCTCTCTGACTGTCCACCTACTGAATGTCTCTCTGACTGTCCTCCTGCTGAATGTCTCTCTGACTGTCCACCTGCTGAGTGTCTCTCTGACTGTCCACCTGCTGAATGTCTCTCTGACTGTCCTCCTGCTGAGTGTCTCTCTGACTGTCTACCTGCTGAATGTCTCTCTGACTGTCCACCTGCTGAGTGTCTCTCTGACTGTCCTCCTGCCGAGTGTCTCTCTGACTGTCTACCTGCTGAATGTCTCTCTGACCGTCTACCTGCTGAATGTCTCTCTGACTGTCCACCTGTTGAGTGTCTCTCTGACTGTCTACCTGCTGAGTGTCTCTCTGACTGTCCACCTGCTGAGTGTCTCTCTAACTGTCCACCTGCTGAATGTCTCTCTGACTGTTCACCTGCTGAATGTCTCTCTGACTGTCCTCCTGCTGAGTGTCTCTTTGACTGTCTACCTGCTGAATGTCTCTCTGACTGTCCACCTGCTGAGTGTCTCTCTGACTGTCCTCCTGCTGAGTGTCTCTCTGACTGTCTACCTGCTGAATGTCTCTCTGACTGTCTACCTGCTGAATGTCTCTCTGACTGTCCAGATGGACATAGACATGTAAATATAACATGTTCAACTGAAATTGTGTGTTTGTGTGTGTGACTGTTTTATGGTTTTTAAGGACAGTGTTTTATCAGGACTGTAATGAACTGCCATCTGATTGATTGTCTGATTGTTTATAGCGTATGACTAGCCTGGCCCTCGCCATACCTGCACAGCTCCGCTCAATTCTATTTCCCTTCACTGCTGGGTCTGGGATTTGTCCCATAGACAACGATTCCTCCGGTCGATTTTTGACCGGACCAATCAGAGAACAGAAGGCGGATTGGCAGATTAACAGACCAATCAGAGAACAGAAGGCGGAGTTTTGAACGACGTCGACTGACGTCGTCAGTTAAAATGGCTGCCACCACGAAGGAATTTTCCAGAAAACAAGGTAAAAAACTATTATTTCTTTCCTGAGAAAAACTATATTTCTTAGCTGACGTTTTATCAGAAGTGTTTCTGAGCTTAACAGTTCCTAAATCAATTCACGAAATGGTCAAATCTGCTGGATTTAAATAGTTTCGGTTTCACATTTTCCAAACAGCCTCAGGGTGCGCTACGAAAATAAATGATAAAAAATCGAATTTTATCTCAAATGTTTCATCAAGGCCAACAGTCAGTAAATTAGAGCCATATAATTACACACTGGTAGCAGAAAAAATATCCACCAAGTGGTTTCTGAGCTTTTTATCTGAATAGCCTGGACCTTGCCAGGCTAAGCTAACAAAACTACGCCTTCTGTTCTCTGATTGGTCCGGTCAAAAATAGACCGGAGAAATCGTTTTCAATGGGAGGAATGCCAGACCCTAGTACGAAGCAAAGTGAAGGACAGGGTTTGGTTTTAACCAGGCTAGCGTATGACTGTCCTAACAAACAACTGTCCATAAAAAAACCACAATACACTCCCATACACACACAATTGAACAATAAGGTTGATGAATCCACACGTAGCAAGTATATCTGTTTAGGAACACAAGAACTAAAATGTACCTTGGTACTCGTGTTTAATGGAAGTTGATCGCTCTTCTGGCTACCTGCGATCTCCTGACTCTGGACGTGTTCACGTCATCTGGAACAGATCATTTATACTTATATTTAGAGGAAATTCTACATTTTGATGATAGCTGCTGTCACATGTAAACCAATAAACATTACATGATTGTTTTTGGCCAAAGTATCCATCTCACATAAAGGAAAGATGGATGGACATAGTATTTACAAAACTCCTCTCATGATGGGTGGACTAAGATGAAATTAAAATTAGCTGAATGAAAGAAAACTATAAATTTAAAAACTGTGACTAATAATATTGAAGTCATACATAACAATCCCTGCATTATTTATAAAATTGATATCTATGTCATATACATACACACAAATATACATATATACATGTATATAAGCATATCATATATGCATATTCATATACAGTGTATATACATATATGCATATACATGTATACTGTATATGCATATACATATACTGTACAGATAGACATATACATGTAAATATAACATGTTCAACTGAAATTGTGTGCGTTTGTGTGTGTGACTGTTTTGTGGTTTTTATGGACATTGTCATATGCTATAAACAGACAAGCAGATTACAGTTCATTACTGTCCTGACAAAACACTGTCCTTAGAAACCACAAAACAGTCACACACACAAACACACACACAATTTCAGTTTATCATGTTTTTAAGAAAGCAAGATGTTTGATGGATAGATGGATGATATTTGATGGATGGATACATGGATGGATGGATGGATGTTTGATGGATGGATGGATAGATAGATGGATGGATGTTTGATAGATGAATGATGGATGGATGTTTGATGGATGGATGGATGGATGTTTGATGGATGGATGGATAAAGTGTGGACCTCAGTCAATAAAGAATCCATATGTCTGGGTTCAGGAAGGCAGGATGTTTGATGATGGATGGATGATGTTTGATGGATGGATGCATGGATGGATGGATGGATGTGTGGATGTTTGATGGATGGATGGATGAATGGATGGATAAAGCATGGACCTCAGTCAGTAAAGAATCCATCTGTCTGGGTTCAGCAAGGCAGGATGTTTGATGGATGGATGGATGTTTGATGGATGGATAGATGTTTGATGGATGGATGGATGGATGTTTGATGGATGTTTGAGATGTTTGATGGATAGATGGATGGATGGATGTTTGATGCATGGATGTATGGATGGATGGATGTTTGATGGATGGATGGATGGATAAAGTGTGGACCTCAGTCAGTAAATCCATCTGTCTGGGTTCAGGAAGGTAGGATGTTTGATGGATAGATGTATGGATGTTTGATGGATGGATGATGGATGTATGGATGTTTGATAGATGGATGTTTGATGGATGGATGGATGTTTGATAGATGGATGGATAAAGCGTGGACCTCAGTCAGTAAAGAATCCATATGTCTGGGTTAAGGAAGGCAGGATGTTTGATGGATGATGGATGTTTGATGGATAGATGTTTGATAGATGGATGGATGCATGGATGGTTGGATAAAGCGTGGACCTCAGTCAGTAAAGAATCCATCTGTCTGGGTTCAGCAAGGCAGGATGTTTGATGGATGGATGTTTGATGATGGATAGATGGATGTTTGATGGATGGATGGGTGGATGTATGGATAAAGCGTGGACCTCAGTCAGTAAAGAATCCATCTGTCTGGTTCAGGAAGGCAGGATGTTTGATGGATGGATGGATGTATGGATGTTTTATGGATGGATGGATGCATGGATGGATGGATAAAGCGTGGACCTCAGTCAGTAAAGAATCCATATGTCTGTTTTCAAGAAGGCAGGATGTTTGATGGATGGATGGATGATGTTTGATAGATGGATGCATGGATGGATGGATGGATGGATGGATGGATGCATGGATGGATGGATAAAGCGTGGACCTCAGTCAGTAAAGAATCTATCCGTCTGGGTTCAGCAAGGCTGGATGTTTGATGGATGGATGGATGTTTGATAGATGGATGGATGGATGTATGTATGGATGGATAAAGCATGAACCTCAGTCAGTAAAGAATCCATCTGTCTGGGTTCAGGAAGACAGGATGTTTGATAGATGGATGGATAGATGGATGGATGTTTGATGGATGGATGATGGATGGATGTTTGATGGATGGATGTTTGATGGATGATGTGTGGATGTTTGGATGGATGTTTGATGGATGATGTGTGGATGTTTGATGGATGGATAAAGCGTGGACATCAGTCAGTAAAGAATCCATCTGTCTGGGTTCAGTAAGGCAGGATGTTTGATGGATGGATAGATGGATGTTTGATGGATGGATGGATGGATGTTTGATGGATGGATGGATGGATAAAGCGTGGACCTCAGTCAGTAAAGAATCCATCTGTCTGGGTTCAGCAAGGCAGGATGTTTGATGGATGGATGTTTGATGATGGATAGATGGATGTTTGATGGATGGATGGGTGGATGTATGGATAAAGCGTGGACCTCAGTCAGTAAAGAATCCATCTGTCTGGTTCAGGAAGGCAGGATGTTTGATGGATGGATGGATGTATGGATGTTTTATGGATGGATGGATGCATGGATGGATGGATAAAGCGTGGACCTCAGTCAGTAAAGAATCCATATGTCTGTTTTCAAGAAGGCAGGATGTTTGATGGATGGATGGATGATGTTTGATAGATGGATGCATGGATGGATGGATGGATGGATGGATGGATGGATGCATGGATGGATGGATAAAGCGTGGACCTCAGTCAGTAAAGAATCTATCCGTCTGGGTTCAGCAAGGCTGGATGTTTGATGGATGGATGGATGTTTGATAGATGGATGGATGGATGTATGTATGGATGGATAAAGCATGAACCTCAGTCAGTAAAGAATCCATCTGTCTGGGTTCAGGAAGACAGGATGTTTGATAGATGGATGGATAGATGGATGGATGTTTGATGGATGGATGATGGATGGATGTTTGATGGATGGATGTTTGATGGATGATGTGTGGATGTTTGGATGGATGTTTGATGGATGATGTGTGGATGTTTGATGGATGGATGGATAAAGCGTGGACATCAGTCAGTAAAGAATCCATCTGTCTGGGTTCAGTAAGGCAGGATGTTTGATGGATGGATAGATGGATGTTTGATGGATGGATGGATGGATGTTTGATGGATGGATGGATGGATAAAGCGTGGACCTCAGTCAGTAAAGAATCCATCTGTCTAGGTTCAGGAAGCCAGGATGTTTGATGGATGGATGATGGATGGATGTTTGATGGATGGATGGATGGATGTTTGATGGATGGATGGATGGATGTTTGATAGATGGATGGATAAAGCGTGGACCTCAGTCAGTAAAGAATCCATATGTCTGGGTTAAGGAAGGCAGGATGTTTGATGGATGATGGATGTTTGATGGATAGATGTTTGATAGATGGATGGATGCATGGATGGTTGGATAAAGCGTGGACCTCAGTCAGTAAAGAATCCATCTGTCTGGGTTCAGCAAGGCAGGATGTTTGATGGATGGATGTTTGATGATGGATAGATGGATGTTTGATGGATGGATGGGTGGATGTATGGATAAAGCGTGGACCTCAGTCAGTAAAGAATCCATCTGTCTGGTTCAGGAAGGCAGGATGTTTGATGGATGGATGGATGTATGGATGTTTTATGGATGGATGGATGCATGGATGGAAGGTGTGAGAAGGTGTGCGAAGGTGTGGGAAGGAGTGTGAAGGAGTGCGAAGGAGTGCAAAGGAGTGAAAAGGTGTGGGAAGGTGTGTGAAGGTGTGGGAAGGAGTGCGAAGGAGTGTGAAGGAGTGCAAAGGAGTGTGAAGGTGTGGGAAGGTGTGCAAAGGTTTGGGAAGGAGTGCGAAGGAGTGCGAAGGAGTGCAAAGGAGTGCAAAGGTGTGGGAAGGTGTGGGAAGGTGTGGGAAGGAGTGCGAAGGAGTGTGAAGGAGTGCGAAGGAGTGTGAAGGAGTGCAAAGAAGTGTGAAGGAGTGCAAAGGTGTGGGAAGGTGTGGGAAGGAGTGGGAAGGTGTAGGAAGGGGTGCAAAGGAGTGTGAAGGAGTTCGAAGGTGTGGGAAGGAGTGCGAAGGAGTGTGAAGGAGTGGGAAAGTGTGGGAAGGTGTGCGAAGGAGTGCGAAGGTGTGCAAAGGTGTGGGAAGGTGTGGGAGGGTGTGGGAAGGAGTGCGAAGGAGTGCGAAGGAGTGGGAAGGTGTGGGAAGGAGTGCGAAGGAGTGCAAAGGTGTGGGAAGGTGTGGGAAGGTGTGGGAAGGAGTGCAAAGGTGGGAAGGTGTGGGAAGGTGTGGGAAGGTGTGGGAAGGTGTGCAAAGGATTGCGAAGGAGTGCAAAGGAGTGCGAAGGTTTGGGAAGGTGTGGGAAAGGTGTGGGAAGGAGTAGAAGGAGTGCGAAGGAGTGCAAAGGTGTGAGGAGGAGTGCGAAGGACTGCAAAGGAGTGCAAAGGTGTGGGAAGGTGTGCAAAGGAGTGCGAACAGGTGCAAAGGTGTGGGAAGGTGTACGAAAGAGTGAGAAGGAGTGCGAAGGAGTGCGAAGGAGTGCGATGGAGTGCGAAGGAGTGCGAAGGAGGGCGAATGTGTGGGAAGGTATGGGAAGGTGAGGGAAGGAGTGCAAAGGAGTGCGAAAGAGTCCGAAGGTATGGGAAGGTGTGGGAAGAAGTGCGAAGGAGTGCGAAGGAGTGCGAAAAAGTCCGAAGGTATGGGAAGGTGTGGGAAGAAGTGCGAAGGAGTGCGAAGGAGTGCGAAGGACTGTAAAGGTGTGGGAAGGAGTGGGAAGGTGTGCAAAGGTGTGCGAAGGAGTGTAAAGGTGTGGGAAGGTGTGGAAAGGTATGGGAATGTGTGGGAAGTAGTGCGAAGGAGTGTGAAGGAGTTGGAAGGAGTGGGAAGGAGTGCGAAGGAGTGCGAAGGTGTCGGAAGGTGTGGGAAGGAGTGCAAAGGAGTGCAAAGATGTGGGAAGGTGTAGGAAGGTGTGGGAAGGTGTGCGAAGGAGTGCGAAGGAGTGTGAAGGAGTGCGAAGGAGTGCGAAGGGGTGGGAAGGTGTGAGAAGATGTGGGAAGGAGTGCGAAGGAGTGTGAAGGAGTGGGAAAGTGTGGGAAGTTGTAGGAAGGACTGTGAAGGAGTGCGAAGGAGTGTGAAGGAGTGCGAAAGGTGTGGGAAGGTGTTGGAAGGTGTGGGAAGGAGTGCGAAGGAGTGCGAAGGAGTGCAAAGGAGTGCAAAGGTGTGGGAAGGTGTGTGAAGGTGTGGGAAGGAGTGCGAAGGAGTGCCAAGGTGTGGGAAGGTGTGCGAAGGTGTGGGAAGGAGTGCGAAGGAGTGCGAAGGAGTGCAAAGGAGTGCAAAGGTGTGGGAAGGTGTGGGAAGGTGTGGGAAGGAGTGTGAAGGAGTGCAAAGGAGTGTGAAGGAGTGCGAAGGAGTGTGAAGGAGTGCGAAGAAGTGAAAAGTAGTGCAAAGGTGTGGGAATGTGTGGGAAGGAGTGGGAAGGTGTAGGAAGGAGTGCAAAGGAGTGTGAAGGAGTTCGAAGGTGTGGGAAGGAGTGCGAAGGAGTGTGAAGGAGTGGGAAAGTGTGGGAAGGTGTGCGAAGGAGTGCAAAGATGTGGGAAGGTGTGGGAAGGAGTGCGAAGGAGTGCGAAGGAGTGGGAAGGTGTGGGAAGGAGTGCGAAGGAGTGCAAAGGTGTGGGAAGGTGTGGGAAGGTGTGGGAAGGAGTGTGAAGGAGTGCAAAGGTGTGGGAAGGTGTGGGAAGGTGTGCAAAGAAGTGCGAAGGAGTGCAAAGGAGTGCGAAGGTTTGGGAAGGTGTGGGAAGGTGTGGGAAGGAGTGCGAAGGAGTGCGAAAGAGTCCGAAGGTATAAGAAGGTGTGGGAAGAAGTGCGAAGGAGTGCGAAGGAGTTGGAAGGAGTGGGAAGGAGTGCGAAGGAGTGCGAAGGAGTGCGAAGGTGTGGGAAGGTGTGGGAAGGAGTGCAAAGGAGTGCAAAGATGTGGGAAGGTGTAGGAAGGTGTGGGAAGGTGTGCGAAGGAGTGCGAAGGAGTGTGAAGGAGTGCGAAGGAGTGCGAAGGAGTGCAAAGTAGTACGAAGGAGTGAGAAGGTGTGGGAAGGTGTGGGAAGGTGTGTGAAGGAGTGCGAAGGAGTGCAAAGGAGTGAAAAGGTGTGGGAAGGTGTGTGAAGGTGTGGGAAGGAGTGCGAAGGAGTGTGAAGGAGTGCAAAGGAGTGTGAAGGTGTGGGAAGGTGTGCAAAGGTTTGGGAAGGAGTGCGAAGGAGTGCGAAGGAGTGCAAAGGAGTGCAAAGGTGTGGGAAGGTGTGGGAAGGTGTGGGAAGGAGTGCGAAGGAGTGCGAAGGAGTGTGAAGGAGTGCGAAGGAGTGTGAAGGAGTGCAAAGAAGTGTGAAGGAGTGCAAAGGTGTGGGAAGGTGTGGGAAGGAGTGGGAAGGTGTAGGAAGGGGTGCAAAGGAGTGTGAAGGAGTTCGAAGGTGTGGGAAGGAGTGCGAAGGAGTGTGAAGGAGTGGGAAAGTGTGGGAAGGTGTGCGAAGGAGTGCGAAGGTGTGCAAAGGTGTGGGAAGGTGTGGGAGGGTGTGGGAAGGAGTGCGAAGGAGTGCGAAGGAGTGGGAAGGTGTGGGAAGGAGTGCGAAGGAGTGCAAAGGTGTGGGAAGGTGTGGGAAGGTGTGGGAAGGTGTGGGAAGGAGTGCAAAGGTGTGGGAAGGTGTGGGAAGGTGTGGGAAGATGTGCAAAGGAGTGTGAAGGAGTGCAAAGGAGTGCGAAGGTTTGGGAAGGTGTGGGAAGGTGTGGGAAGGAGTACGAAGGAGTGCGAAGGAGTGCAAAGGTGTGAGGAGGAGTGCGAAGGACTGCAAAGGAGTGCAAAGGTGTGGGAAGGTGTGCAAAGGAGTGCGAACAGGTGCAAATGTGTGGGAAGGTGTACGAAAGAGTGAGAAGGAGTGCGAAGGAGTGCGAAGGAGTGCGATGGAGTGCGAATGAGTGCGAAGGAGGGCGAATGTGTGGGAAGGTATGGGAAGGTGAGGGAAGGAGTGCAAAGGAGTGCGAAAGAGTCCGAAGGTATGGGAAGGTGTGGGAAGAAGTGCGAAGGAGTACGAAGGAGTGCGAAAGAGTCCGAAGGTATGGGAAGGTGTGGGAAGAAGTGCGAAGGTGTGCGAAGGAGTGCGAAGGAGTGTAAAGGTGTGGGAAGGTGTGGAAAGGTGTGGGAATGTGTGGGAAGTAGTGCGAAGGAGTGTGAAGGAGTTGGAAGGAGTGCGAAGGAGTGCGAAGGAGTGCGAAGGTGTGCGGAGGAGTGCGAAGGACTGCAAAGGAGTGCAAAGGTGTGGGAAGGTGTGGGAAGGTGTGCAAAGGAGTGCGAACAGGTGCAAAGGTGTGGGAAGGTGTACGAAAGAGTGAGAAGGAGTGCGAAGGAGTGTGAAGGAGTGCAAAGGTGTGGGAAGGTGTGAGAAGGTGTGGGAAGGTGTGCAAAGAAGTGCGAAGGAGTGCAAAGGAGTGCGAAGGTTTGGGAAGGTGTGGGAAGGTGTGGGAAAGAGTGCGAAGGAGTGCGAAGGAGTGCGAAGGTGTGCGGAGGAGTGCGAAGGACTGCAAAGGAGTGCAAAGGTGTGGGAAGGTGTGGGAAGGTGTGCAAAGGAGTGCGAACAGGTGCAAAGCTGTGGGAAGGTGTACAAAAGAGTGAGAAGGAGTGCGATGGAGTGCGAAGGAGTGCGAATGTGTGGGAAGGTGTGGGAAGGTGAGGGAAGGAGTGCGAAGGAGTTCAAAGATGTGGGAAGGTGTAGGAAGGTGTGGGAAGGTGTGCGAAGGAGTGTGAAGGAGTGTGAAGAAGTGCGAAGGAGTGCGAAGGAGTGGGAAGTTGTGGGAAGGTGTGGGAAGGAGTGCGAAGGAGTGCGAAGGAGTGTGAAGGAGTGCGAAGGGGTGGGAAGGTGTGAGAAGATGTGGGAAGGAGTGGGAAGGTGTGGGAAGGAGTGCGAAGGAGTGTGAAGGAGTGGGAAAGTGTGGGAAGTTGTAGAAAGGACTGTGAAGGTGTTCGAAGGAGTGTGAAGGAGTGCGAAGGTGTGGGAAGGTGTTGGAAGGTGTGGGAAGGAGTGCGAAGGAGTGCAAAGGAGTGCAAATGTGTGGGAAGGTGTGTGAAGGTGTGGGAAAGAGTGCGAAGGAGTGCAAAAGAGTGCAAAGGAGTGCGAAGGTGTGGGAAGGTGTGCGAAGGTGTGGGAAGGAGTGCGAAGGAGTGCGAAGGAGTGCAAAGGAGTGCAAATGTGTGGGAAGGTGTGGGAAGGTGTGGGAAGGAGTGTGAAGGAGTGCGAAGAAGTGAAAAGGAGTGCAAAGGTGTGTGAAGGTGTGGGAAGGAGTGGGAAGGTGTAGGAAGGAGTGCAAAGGAGTGTGAATGAGTTCGAAGGTGTGGGAAGGAGTGCGAAGGTGTGTGAAGGAGTGGGAAAGTGTGGGAAGGTGTGCAAAGGAGTGCGAAGGAGTGTGAAGATGTGGGAAGGTGTGGGAAGGAGTGCGAAGGAGTGCGAAGGAGTGGGAAGGTGTGGGAAGGAGTGCGAAGGAGTGCAAAGGTGTGGAAGGATGTGGGAAGGTGTGGGAAGGTGTGCGAAGGAGTGCGAAGGAGTGGGAAGGTGTGGGAAGGAGTGTGAAGGAGTGCAAAGGTGTGGGAAGGTGTGAGAAGGTGTGGGAAGGTGTGCAAAGAAGTGCGAAGGAGTGCAAAGGAGTGCGAAGGTTTGGGAAGGTGTGGGAAGGTGTGGGAAGGAGTGCGAAGGAGTGCGAAGGAGTGCGAAGGTGTGCGTAGGAGTGCGAAGGACTGCAAAGGAGTGCAAAGGTGTGGGAAGGTGTGGGAAGGTGTGCAAAGGAGTGCGAACAGGTGCAAAGGTGTGGGAAGGTGTACGAAAGAGTGAGAAGGTGTGCGAAGGAGTGCGATGGAGTGCAAAGGAGTGCGAAGGAGTGCGAATGTGTAGGAAGGTGTGGGAAGGTGAGGGAAGGAGTGCGAAGGAGTGCGAAAGAGTCCAAAGGTATAAGAATGTTTGGGAA
>JBBPBX010107678.1:0-11266 GCA_038048925.1 Garcialebias charrua
CCAGTGGACCGAATGTGTTACAGGATGCTTTTATTGTGAAAGGTCCAGAGGACCGGATGTTGTGTTGGTATATAAGGCGGTGTTGGGTGGTTTTCCCGCCAGTTTGTAGTAGGAGTTGATTAAAGTGAAGAACTGCATCCCGTCTCCTGTGTCGTCTCTTCACCACCTCCTACACTGGTGACCCTTGTGAATTGAAATGACGACATCTGAAGGTCAAGCCAGCTCTCCTCAGCTGTCCGCGGTTGTGGAACCTCCACCGGCGGCCCCGCTCGCTTTTGCGGTGGCCGTTAAAATCCCGGACTTCTGGCTGCACGCACCTCGGTCGTGGTTCGCCCACGTCGAATCACAGTTCGCTCTTCGCGGGATCTCTGCAGACGACACCAAATACCACCATGTGGTCGCTTCACTGGACCCATTGTCCACCCAGCGGGTAATGAGCCTGCTCGAAGACCCTCCTGCACAAGGAAAATACGACGCCCTCAAGGAGCTCCTTCTGCAGCGTTACACGCTCTCAGACGCGGAGCGCGCCGAGAAACTGTTTTCCCTCTCCGATTTGGGCGATGGCACAGCTCTTGAGCTCATGGAAGGAATGTTGTCTTTGAGGGGTTCAGCTGACTGTGAGTTTCTCTTTCTCCACCTCTTCCTCCGCCGGCTTCCGGCTCCAGTGCGCACAGCCCTGGCCAACTCCCCGTTTCTGCAGCAGAAGGATTACCGCTCGCTGGCCCGCGAAGCCGACCGCATCCTGCTGGCTGCGAGGACGTTCGCGGTCCAAGCGGCGGTCCCCGGATCTCCAGCGGCGCCCGAGCTTCGAGCATCGCCCTCAGCGCCGGACGAGCCAGTGGTCGTAGCAGGAGTCGCCCGCAGGCGGTCAGGGGCCGCCCTTTGTTTCTACCACCAGCGTTTTGGCGCCAAAGCACGACGGTGCGTCCCACCGTGCAGTTTCAAGCCGCAGGGAAACGAGAACGCCAGCAGCCGCTAGCAGTCGCGGCCGTTGGCGAAAAGGAAAGGCTGCTTTTCATCGAAGACTCGAGGTCGGGGAGGCGGTTCCTGGTGGACTCCGGCTCGCAGAAGAGCCTCGTTCCCCCGACTGGCTCCGACAGGTTGGCAGAAGGCTGCGGGCCGCAGCTAACCGCGGCTAACGGCTATCCCATCAAGACGTTTGGCGAAAGGTTGGTGACTGTTCGTTTCCATGAACGGGACTTCCAGTGGAACTTTGTGGTAGCTGCTAGCTCAGTCCCTATTTTAGGGGCTGATTTTCTTTGTGCTCACGGGCTCCTGGTTGATTTAGCTAACAGACGTTTGATCGACGCTGTGTCTTTTTCGTCACTGCCTTGTGAGACGCGAGGAGCTGGGCCTTTAATGCATGCTAACTTTTTAGCTTCGGGTAATGTGTTTCAGCGTTTATTGTCTGAATTCCCCTCGCTGACTGTTCCTGATTTTGCAAACACAAACACAAAACATGGGGTCGAACATTATATTCCCACAACGGGCCCCCCGGTGTTCGCACGTGCACGCCGCCTTGATGCTACTAAGCTAGCAATAGCACAGGAAGAGTTTGCTAACATGGAGCGTTTAGGCATCGTGCAGCGCTCAAACAGTCCGTGGGCCTCCCCCCTCCACATGGTGCCCAAGGCAGATGGCAAATGGCGACCATGTGGGGATTTCCGCCGCCTTAATAACATCACAGAGAACGATCGTTATCCCATCCCCCACATCCAGGATTTTTCAGTGCACCTGGCTGGGACCTCCATTTTTTCTAAAGTAGATTTAGTACGGGGGTACCACCAGGTTCCTGTGCATGTGGAGGATGTCCCTAAGACCGCTGTTATCACGCCTTTCGGATTTTTTGAGTTTTTGCGCATGCCTTTTGGTCTTAAAGGTTCAGTATGTAACTTTTCTAACAATATATTTTTAACATATTTCTTCACTCTGTCACTACCTCCTGACATACTGATTTTAGACAAGTAATCTCTGAAAAAAACTATTGTCCCCTTGCTTCTCTAAAAGCATTTCTAAAAAGCCACAGTGACCCACCGTTAACCAGCCAATAAAAACAGATTTTGTAACCAGCCAATAAAAACAGAGCTTGAATTTGAATTTCAGCAGAGCTAGGGCAAGAGCAAGCCTCAGAGCCATATATGGCTCTGAGGGGGAGGGACCAGAAATGTGTCTCTGTTCAAAATTTTCTTAAGTTCCAGCGTGTTCCAGAAATTACATACTGAACCTTTAAAGGTGCAGCACAAACATTTCAGCGGTTGATGGATTCAGTCCTAAGGGGTCTGTCCTTCGTATTTGTGTACCTGGATGACGTCCTGGTGGCTAGCAGCTCGGCTGAGCAGCACTTGTCCCACCTCCGTGAGGTTTTTCAGCGCCTGGCAGCACATGGCCTGATTGTAAATACAGCGAAATGCCAGTTTGGGCTGCCAGTCATTGACTTTTTGGGCCACCGCATTTCTGCCAGTGGTGCCGTCCCGTTACCAAACAAAGTGCAGGCGGTGTCCGATTTCCCACAGCCCCAGTCTGTTAAAGCGCTACAAGAATTTTTGGGAATGGTTAACTTCTATAACCGTTTCCTCCCCAGGGCAGCACAACTGCTGCGTCCGCTCTATGGAGCGCTGAAAAAGAAAAAGCCCAACGACAGCGTGGACTGGACACCAGAACGCCTACAGGCATTTGGTGATGCTAAAGCTGCACTGGCCACTGCTGCCCTTTTGGCCCATCCATCCCCAGCGGCGCAAATAGCTTTAACAACCGACGCATCTGATGTTGCGGTGGGGGCTGTGTTAGAACAGCAGGTTTCCGGGGTTTGGCAGCCGCTTGCATTTTTCAGCCGTACGCTGCGGGACAATGAGCTGAAATACAGTGTTTTTGACAGAGAGTTGCTGGCGCTTTACCTGGCCACACGCCATTTCAGGTTTTTCCTGGAGGGCCGCCGGTTCACTGCATATGTTGACCACAAACCCTTGGTGTTTGCGATGTCAAAAATTTCTGACCCCTGGTCTGCTCGCCAGCAACGCCACCTCGCAGCGGTGTCTGAATTTACTACAGACATTCAGCATGTGGCTGGAAAATCCAACGTGGTGGCCGACTGTCTCTCCCGGGTGCTGATCTCTCCCGTATACGTTGGCATCGATTTTTCTGCTATGGCTGCGGACCAACGTAGCGACGCAGAAATACTCGAGCTCCAGTCCGGGCCCACGGGCCTCGAGTTGGAGGAACGGCAGGTGAATGACGGAGGTCCCCTCCTGCTCTGTGATGTTTCTACTGGCAGGCCCCGCCCCCTGGTTCCAGTTTCATGGCGACGCCGCGTTTTTGACTCCTTACATTCCCTTTCTCATCCAGGTGTTAGAGCCTCGGTGAAACTGGTCAGTTCAAAGTTTGTTTGGCCCGGTCTGCGTAAAGCAGTTAAGGAGTGGGCAGCAGCGTGTGTCCCATGCCAGCGCGCTAAGGTTAACAGGCACACCAAAGCACCTTTGGAACCCTTCTCCATCCCAGGTCGGCGGTTTGATCATGTGCACGTAGACCTGGTGGGCCCTCTGCCTCCATCACAAGGTTTTACTCATCTGCTGACTATGATAGACCGGACCACCAGGTGGCCTGAGGTGGTTCCTTTGACATCCACGACATCTGCAGTGGTGGCCCGGGCATTTTTGTCTACCTGGGTGGCGCGTTTTGGCCCCCCTTCAGACATTACATCAGACCGGGGCCCGCAGTTTGTTTCTGAACTTTGGTCTACCATGGCCAAGAGTCTGGGGACTAACGTTCACAGGACCACCGCTTACAACCCCCAAGCTAATGGTTTGTGTGAACGGTTTCACAGATCATTGAAAGCTGCACTGCGTGCTGCATTGACCGGTGACAACTGGATTGACCGTCTTCCCTGGGTTTTGTTGGGTTTACGTACCGCAACCAAAGAGGACCTGAGCTCTTCCCCGGCTGAACTGGTTTTCGGTCAACCTGTGCGCGTCCCCGGTGAGTTTTTACCTGAGGTACCCTCACCACAGTTTGCTCCACCGTTGCTCCATTTTTCACCTCAGGAGGCCCCTTTTCGTGTCCCCGGCCCGGTACATCATTGTTTACCGCAGTCATTTGTCCCTAAGAGTCTGGAGTCCTCTAAATTTGTTTACACCACTACAGCCTTTGTATGATGGACCGTTTCGGGTTCTTCAACCAGGTCCAAAACATTTCCTTTTAGATTTAGGGGGTCGTACTGAGACTGTCTGTATCGATAGGCTTAAACCAGCTCATGTTGTGTCAGATGATCAGGTTGTTACGGCCCAGGCTCCTCGCAGGGGCAGACCTCCATCCACATTGTTAACGGACTGCTGTCCCCCTGCCAGAGACTCTCAACATCCATTGGAGCCCGAATCTTCTGCAGGCCCTCCTCGGAGCCCTCCGCTTCATCAGACTGGTTCTGCAGGGCCCAGGTTCAGCCGTTCTGGTCGTTTAATCAAACCTAAAATGCGGGACTAGTGATGGACCTTACTGGGTGTTCTGGGGGGGCGTGTGTGGTGGACCACTAGGGGGCTCTACTCACACCCAGTGGACCGAATGTGTTACAGGATGCTTTTATTGTGAAAGGTCCAGAGGACCGGATGTTGTGTTGGTATATAAGGCGGTGTTGGGTGGTTTTCCTGCCAGTTTTGTAGTAGGAGTTGATTAAAGTGAAGAACTGCATCCCGTCTCCTGTGTCGTCTCTTCACCACCTCCTACAGCACTACAGAACTGCAGACTGCACCTTTCATTTTTCTAACTGTAATACACAAACACACTAAGCTACATCATATATAGTTTTTGAGCAAGTCCTTTTTGACCTTTTTCTTAAATGTATACATTGATTTTGCATTTTTAACATCACTCTCCAGAACATTCCACAATCGAACTCCCTGAATTGAGGTAGACCGTCCCTTTAAGCTGGTTCTGAATTGTGGTTTGATGAATATCTCTGTCCCTTTGAGATTGTAATAACTTTGTCTTTTTATAAAATTTCTTTGGATATTTAAAGGTAATGTGTTATTATGAGCCCTATACATAATTGATAAAATACTATATTCTACCAATTCCTGGAATTTCAATAAGTTTAGTTGAATAAACAAGGTGTTTGAAGGGTGAGTGAAATGTTTTCTGGTGATTACTCTTACAGCTCTCTTTTGTAAAATAAAAACAGGCTTTGTAATTGTTTTGCACGCTTTTCCCCAAACCTCAATACAATAGATTAAATGTGGAACAATGATTGTGTTATACAACATATACAGAGCTTTATCAATTAAAAAATCCCTGACTTTATACAGTACTGCAATTGATCTAGCTATTTTTGTTTTAATGGAATTTACATGATGTTTCCATGTCAGTTTGTCATCAATGATAACACCCAGAAACTTCACTTCACTCACTTTACAGATCACAACATCTTCAATTTCAAATGGATCGTCATCAACAATTCTCTTTTTGTTACTGAATATCATGTAATTAGTTTTATCTAAATTCAAAGATTTAATTTAAACCAAGTTTGTATTTTTATAAATTCTGTTTTCATCATCAAGTGATCGCTTCATCCTGCACTGACAGACATGAGGAAATGGATTTGTCACGACTCACGAGCGAATTAAAACATGTCCAACGTTGCTTCGTGAACCTCTGATGATTTCTGCTGGATTTTGTGTTGTAGGATGAGTGATTCGTGGTTTTATTAAAAAATTTTAACAGTTATATTATCATATAAACACAGAATATCGCAGCGCAGACAGGAGGAGGTGGAGCATTCCACACATTCCAGACCAGCGCTGACAGACATGAGGAAGTCACGAGCGAATTAAATCATGTCCAAACGTTGCTTCGTGAACCTCTGCTGGTGTCTGCTGGATTTTGTGTTGTAGGACTAGCGCTCCATGGTTTTATTATATTTTATTAGAAGGTTTTATTTCCATAAACACAGAATATCGCAGCGGCTCTGAGCAGAGAGCAGCAGGGGGCGGAGCAGATCCCAAGTTCAGCTGCAGAGCACTGAGCCATATATGGCTCTGAGGGGAGGGAGCAGAATGCTTTTCTGCGCTGAAAATATTTCTAAGTCCCAGAGTGTTCAAATATCGCAGACCCCAGCTTTAAGACAAACAGGAAGGTTTTTTTTTGGTTGTTTTACTTTTTCATTCAACCTTTATTTAGTCAGGTTAATCCCATTGAGCCTCGAGGACTCATTTACAAGAGAGACGTGGATTCAACAAAGACAACAGTGGACAATCATAAGAGGCATACAGATTTTTTTGTTGTTGTTGTTTTTAAACAAGTTCAAATAAAATGTAAAAAAAAGGTTGCAAAACAGACAGATTATAAGGCAGATGTATAAAATCAAAAACAGGAACATGTCTGCATTGGTTCTTGCCAGGAGTCCAACAGATTCTTAAAGACATTTAGAGAAGTCAAGGTGGAGATCTTCAGATCTTTTTGTAAGATATTCCATGAAGCAGGAGCAGAGTAGGAGAAGGCCCTTTTTCCAAGTTCAGTCCTCACTGACGGAACACTGCAGGTAATCATGTCCTGAGAGCGCACACTGTAGTTCAATACAGGATACACTGGACTTTATTTGTTGCAGAAAACGTTTCGACTTCTGTCCAGAAGTCTTTTTCAATTCTGAATGAATGGAAGCTGTGAGAACGAGAAGTTTTATACAGGCTGACAAGCCACGCACCAACAAATGAAATTGGAAACTGAAATAACATACCTGACATGGCCATTCTATTTAAATTGACAAAACAACACATCACAGCTCAACAGAAGGGGGTTTCTGCAACAAATAAAGTCCAGTTGATCCTGTAATGAACGCCTTTTTTGATTTTATCATGTCCTGGACGACTGAGAATCTTCACCAGCATCATGTAGCTGCACTCACACAGAGACATGTAGGAGGAGATGTATGAGGGCAGCAGACCAAGAAGTGATTTAAAGATGAAAATGTACCAGTGGAAGAGTCTGTGTGAGGTTAATGATGTCCAGTTAACCAGTGAATACAGGGTGCAGTGGTGGGTACGATAATCACAACCAGTTATGAATCTTAGAGCACCATGATAGACAACATCCAACATCTGCAGGATGCACCATGATAGACAACATCCAACATCTGCAGGATGCTCCATGATAGACAACATCCAACATCTGCAGGATGCACCATGATAGACAACATCCAACATCTGCAGGGTGCACCATGATAGACAACATCCAACATCTGCAGGATGCACCATGATAGACAACATCCAACATCTGCAGGATGCTCCATGATAGACAACATCCAACATCTGCAGGATGCTCCATGATAGACAACATCCAACATCTGCAGGATGCACCATGATAGACAACATCCAACATCTGCAGGATGCACCATGATAGACAACATCCAACATCTGCAGGATGCACCATGATAGACAACATCCAACATCTGCAGGGTGCACCATGATAGACAACATCCAACATCTGCAGGATGCACCATGATAGACAACATCCAACATCTGCAGGGTGCACCATGATAGACAACATCCAACATCTGCAGGATGCACCATGATAGACAACATCCAACATCTGCAGGGTGCACCATGATAGACAACATCCAACATCTGCAGGGTGCACCATGATAGACAACATCCAACATCTGCAGGATGCTCCATGATAGACAACATCCAACATCTGCAGGATGCTCCATGATAGACAACATCCAACATCTGCAGGATGCTCCATGATAGACAACATCCAACATCTGCAGGGTGCTCCATGATAGACAACATCCAACATCTGCAGGGTGCACCATGATAGACAACATCCAACATCTGCAGGATGCTCCATGATAGACAACATCCAACATCTGCAGGGTGCTCCATGATAGACAACATCCAACATCTGCAGGATGCACCATGATAGACAACATCCAACATCTGCAGGATGCACCATGATAGACAACATCCAACATCTGCAGGATGCACCATGATAGACAACATCCAACATCTGCAGGGTGCACCATGATAGACAACATCCAACATCTGCAGGATGCACCATGATAGACAACATCCAACATCTGCAGGGTGCACCATGATAGACAACATCCAACATCTGCAGGATGCACCATGATAGACAACATCCAACATCTGCAGGGTGCACCATGATAGACAACATCCAACATCTGCAGGGTGCACCATGATAGACAACATCCAACATCTGCAGGATGCACCATGATAGACAACATCCAACATCTGCAGGGTGCACCATGATAGACAACATCCAACATCTGCAGGGTGCACCATGATAGACAACATCCAACATCTGCAGGATGCACCATGATAGACAACATCCAACATCTGCAGGGTGCTCCATGATAGACAACATCCAACATCTGCAGGATGCACCATGATAGACAACATCCAACATCTGCAGGATGCACCATGATAGACAACATCCAACATCTGCAGGATGCTCCATGATAGACAACATCCAACATCTGCAGGGTGCACCATGATAGACAACATCCAACATCTGCAGGATGCTCCATGATAGACAACATCCAACATCTGCAGGGTGCACCATGATAGACAACATCCAACATCTGCAGGATGCTCCATGATAGACAACATCCAACATCTGCAGGGTGCTCCATGATAGACAACATCCAACATCTGCAGGATGCTCCATGATAGACAACATCCAACATCTGCAGGGTGCACCATGATAGACAACATCCAACATCTGCAGGATGCACCATGATAGACAACATCCAACATCTGCAGGATGCACCATGATAGACAACATCCAACATCTGCAGGATGCACCATGATAGACAACATCCAACATCTGCAGGATGCACCATGATAGACAACATCCAACATCTGCAGGATGCACCATGATAGACAACATCCAACATCTGCAGGATGCACCATGATAGACAACATCCAACATCTGCAGGATGCACCATGATAGACAACATCCAACATCTGCAGGATGCACCATGATAGACAACATCCAACATCTGCAGGATGCACCATGATAGACAACATCCAACATCTGCAGGATGCACCATGATAGACAACATCCAACATCTGCAGGATGCACCATGATAGACAACATCCAACATCTGCAGGATGCACCATGATAGACAACATCCAACATCTGCAGGATGCACCATGATAGACAACATCCAACATCTGCAGGATGCACCATGATAGACAACATCCAACATCTGCAGGATGCACCATGATAGACAACATCCAACATCTGCAGGATGCACCATGATAGACAACATCCAACATCTGCAGGATGCACCATGATAGACAACATCCAACATCTGCAGGATGCACCATGATAGACAACATCCAACATCTGCAGGATGCACCATGATAGACAACATCCAACATCTGCAGGATGCACCATGATAGACAACATCCAACATCTGCAGGATGCACCATGATAGACAACATCCAACATCTGCAGGGTGCACCATGATAGACAACATCCAACATCTGCAGGATGCTCCATGATAGACAACATCCAACATCTGCAGGATGCTCCATGATAGACAACATCCAACATCTGCAGGATGCACCATGATAGACAACATCCAACATCTGCAGGATGCTCCATGATAGACAACATCCAACATCTGCAGGATGCACCATGATAGACAACATCCAACATCTGCAGGATGCTCCATGATAGACAACATCCAACATCTGCAGGATGCACCATGATAGACAACATCCAACATCTGCAGGATGCACCATGATAGACAACATCCAACATCTGCAGGATGCACCATGATAGACAACATCCAACATCTGCAGGATGCACCATGATAGACAACATCCAACATCTGCAGGATGCTCCATGATAGACAACATCCAACATCTGCAGGATGCACCATGATAGACAACATCCAACATCTGCAGGATGCTCCATGATAGACAACATCCAACATCTGCAGGATGCACCATGATAGACAACATCCAACATCTGCAGGATGCTCCATGATAGACAACATCCAACATCTGCAGGATGCACCATGATAGACAACATCCAACATCTGCAGGATGCACCATGATAGACAACATCCAACATCTGCAGGATGCACCATGATAGACAACATCCAACATCTGCAGGATGCACCATGATAGACAATATCCAACATCCGCAGGGTGCACCATGATAGACAGCATCCAACATCTGCAGGGTAGGGCTGGGCGATATGAGGAAAATATTATATCGCAATATTTTTTGGCTATATCACGATACACGATATATATCGCGATATCTCCAAAATCAATGAAAAAATGATTCAAAATTGATTAAAAAATGTCAACACTAAATTTGAACAAACTTAAATATTTTATTTTAACCATCAATTGCACACATAAATAAAAAGTACTTCAAGCAAAAAGGAAGAATACATAATTTAAACTTAAAAAGGTGCTCTTGTGCTTTTAACATTAAAAAAATATTAAATCAAAACAATTAAGGCCTTTAAAATACAAAAACAAAAGTGTAAACAGTGGCCATAAAATTTACTGACCCAGAACAGTCACAGGTAACAACTCTCAACTATTTGCATGTGCTAGTAATTTTTAACAACAAACCACAAAATGTGCACAAGTTTCAAACTGTGCCAAGTTCAGGCAATGTCTGCAAAACCTCTGAACAAGAACAGATTTATCACAGTGAGCCTCTGTGTACTGTATCCGGTTTTATTGTGAAAGGGTCAGGGGTTGTTTCCGGATTCACGAAGACGTTCTCTAAAGTTGCTCTACAAAGTGTCGCATTGAATCCTTGTGTAAAACACGACAGCCTCCACTCAGAAACGTGAACCGAGAGGTGGAGACATTATTAAATCAGCTGTATCGCTAAAGACACGGTCAGTCTCAGCTGTGGAAGAAGACGGCTAACGCGTTAGCCATCTTGTTAGCCGCTAAGGACCGTGTCTTTAGCGATAATGATAAAATGCTGATTTATTAATGTCTCCACCTCTCTCTGCGGTGCACGCATGACTAAGCTCAGACCCGTGGTTTGTTTTAAGGAAGCAGCAGCTGTAAAAACACTTGGTTCTGCCGTTCATGCTCCACTCCGCTGTTTAAATGGTGAAAAAGATTCGTAGTTCAGACCTTTCTTCGGGACTATTTTCAGCATCGTCTACAAAAACATTTTTTATGCCCTCATCTGACAATTTAATCCAAACTAGCTCAGAACATTGTTTTCCCCCCTCAGCAGCGTGCAGCGCTCTTCATATCTGCCGTGTTTACAT
>JBBPBX010107679.1:0-11266 GCA_038048925.1 Garcialebias charrua
TGAGCGTTTGCCCTTGAGGCGCAGTTAGTCCTATATTGTTAGTCTGAGAGCAAGAAGGCATCTGGTCAACCACAAGAACTGTCTGGAGACGCTCGGGTCCAGAACCTCTTCATCCTGTAGTTCCTAAAACTGAAAGAGCTTCAACAATCTTTTTTTTTTCTCTTTTCCTCCCTGTTAATCTGTAACTGACGTCTCACTTCATTCTGGGACACGGTCTGTGAGCAGCATATGCTCCTCACACGATGGGGGCTCTGCACTTTCATTAACGTGTCAATTAAAATGTAATCTCACGTCATCCCAGTTTCTCTCTGTGGCTGAAAACCATTAAGCATCACAAAGAACATGAAATACTATATACAGTATATACATATATATACAGTATATACATATATATATATACAGTATATACATATATATACAGTATATACATATATATATACAGTATATACATATATATATAGATATACATATATATATACAGTATATACATATATGTTTGTGTGTGTGAAAAGGAGGTTGATTGGAAAACCTGCGTGTCGCGCGCGTGGTTTGACCTTCACGGGTGTGGAATGTCACAAACTCACTGCAGACGCGCCACAGAGTGAAACCAGGTGAAAAGGCAGCAGCATGCATGCGCTCTCTAGTAAGCGCCGTGTTGTCTGCTGGTTTGACTGTATACCTCGCAGGGGGTCGCGGCTCCGTTGTTGGCGGACGCGCTCCGGCCGCTCCACGCGCCCTCCGCGCTCTTCGCCTCGTTGTTGCGCGGCGCGCTGCTCGGGCTGCACGGCTTCACGAACAGAAAGTCACTTTTGGCCGACTCCGGGGTCAGACACGCTTTGTAACAGTAGGACTGAGAGAAAGTAGTTCCGTTCGCCTCCATGCAGTTGGTGGGGACTTTGGCGGCGGAGGAGATGTGCAGGTTGAGGTTGGACTTTTTAAAGACCTCGGGGGGCGGCTCCGGCTGGAAGCCCCCGCAGCAGCAGCAGGCTAAGGGGGGCAGGTTGTACCCGCTGTGGGTCTCTCTGTCCTTGTAGCACTTGACCGCAGCCAGCACTATGATAGCCAGGAGGAAAATTAAAGAGATGGTGCTCAGTGACACGATCAAGTAGAGGGCGAGGTTGGAGGGGGGCTTTGGGCTGATGAGGTCTCCGAAGTCTGACAGCGACTCTGGCACGCTCTCTACGACTGTGAGGACAATGGAGACAGTGGCGGACAGCGGCGGCTGCCCGTTGTCCTTCACCAACACCACAAGTCTTTGCCTTGTTGCGTCTCTTTCAGCCAAGCGGCGGATGGTTCTGATCTCTCCGGTGTACAGAGCCACGCTGAACAGACCCGGGTCGGTCGCCTGCAGCACCTGGTAGGACAGCCGCGAGTTCTGACCCGCGTCCGCGTCCAAAGCTGTGATTTTGGTCACCAGGTACCCCGCGTCCACGGAGCGCGGGACCACCTCCGTCGCCACCGTGCCGTTCTTGGGCAGCGGGGACACGACGACGGGCGCGTTGTCGTTCTGGTCGAGGACGAAGACGTTGACGGTGACGTTGCTGGCGAGGGGCGGGAAGCCGGCGTCCTGCGCCTGCACCAGGATCTGAAAGTTCCTGAGCTGCTCGTAGTCGAAGGAGCGCAGCGCGTAGAGGTTGCCGTTGTCGGAGTTGATGGAGACGTACGTGGACACGGGCATGCCCTGGATCTGACCCTCGAGGATGGAGTAGGACAGATAGGCGTTCTGGTTGGAATCGGGGTCGAACGCGGTGACGGAGCAAATGGAGGCGCCGGGGGCGTTGTTCTCCGTCACGTAAACCGTGTATGACGGCTGGGAGAACCGCGGGGGGTTGTCGTTGATGTCGGACACTTGGACCAGGAGCGTTTTCCTGGTGGAGAGCGACGGCGAGCCCAGGTCCCGGGCGGTGAGGGAGATGTTGAACTCGGAGACGGCCTCGCGGTCCAGAGGCTCGCTGCTCACCAGGGTGTAGTAGTTCTTAAAAGACGTGTGCAGCTGGAAGGGAACGTTGCTCGGGATCTGACAGTCCACGTTCCCGTTCTCCCCGGAGTCTCGGTCCATCACGCTGATCACGGCGATCACCGTGCCCGGTGGCGCGTCCTCCTGCACGGGCGTGGACACGGACGTCAGGATGACCTCGGGCGCGTTGTCGTTCACGTCCTGGACGTCGACCAGCACCTTGCTGTGCACGGCCACCGCCGACGGGCCCCTGTCTTTCGCCTGCACGTACAGCTCGTACACGCTGGCTTTCTCGTAGTCCACGACGCCCTTCACTCGGATCTCCCCCGTGTACGGGTCCACGCTGAACAGCTCGCGCACCTTGAGGGGCGCGTGGCCACTGAACGCGTAGGTGACCTCCCCGTTGGAGCCCTCGTCCATGTCCGAGGCGTTCAGCTTGAGCACCAGCGTCCCTCGCGGCGCGTTCTCCACCAGGCTCGCCGCACGTACAGCTCGTACACGCTGGCTTTCTCGTAGTCCACGACGCCCTTCACTCGGATCTCCCCCGTGTACGGGTCCACGCTGAACAGCTCGCGCACCTTGAGGGGCGCGTGGCCACTGAACGCGTAGGTGACCTCCCCGTTGGAGCCCTCGTCCATGTCCGAGGCGTTCAGCTTGAGCACCAGCGTCCCTCGCGGCGCGTTCTCCACCAGGCTCGCCCTGTACACGGAGCGGTCGAACGCCGGCACGTTGTCGTTGGCGTCCAACACCGTCACGGTGATGAGCGCCGTCCCGGAGCGCTCCGGGGAGCCCCCGTCGAACGCCGTGAGGACCACGTCGTGCTTCTTCTGCTGCTCCCGGTCCAGCGGCGTGTCCAGCACCAGCTCCGCGAACTTGCTGCCGTCGTTGCGCGTCTGCACGTTGAGCGCGAAGTGCGCGTTGGCGCTCAGCTGGTAGGAGCGCAGCGAGTTGGCGCCCACGTCCTGGTCCTGCGCGCTCTCCAGCGGGAACCGCGAGCCGGGCGCCGCCGACTCGGTGACGTCCAGGTTGAACTCGCTCCACGGGAAGCTGGGGGAGTTGTCGTTCACGTCCAGGACCTCCACCTCCACTCTGTAGAGCTCCAGCGGGTTCTCGATGACCACCTGTAGGTGGAGGAAGCAGCCGGGGCTGCGCTCGCACAGCTCCTCGCGGTCGATCTTCTCGTTCACGAACAGGACGCCGTTCTCCAGGTTCACCTCCAGGTACTGCTTCTTTGCGCCGGAGACGATCCGAAAGCGGCGCGCGGACAGCCTGGCCACGTCCAAGCCCAGGTCCTCCGCGATGTTGCCCACGAAGGCGCCGTGCTCCAGCTCCTCCGGGATGGAGTAGCGGATTTGCGCCAGAACCAGGTCCACCACGCACGCACACAGGAGGAGACACGCAACCAGAGCCGTCACGGGCACCCAGCTGCCTCTGGAGCGTCCGTGATCCATGTCAGCCGCCGTGCGTAAAAGTCACCTCACCCAGACATGCCGCGCGTCATGAAACCATGGAGCTGGGAGGAAAAAACAGACGAGAGCTCGACGTGAAAGTAGAATTAAAAAAAAACTCCAGATGTGGGTTTGTCACATCTGTTTGCTGTGAAAAAAAAAAAAAACTTTGGAGGATACTGGAGAGGAGAGAACAGAGCGACGGTGCCTCTCTCTGTGCGTAACGCTGGTGTGTGTGAACCGGGGAGGCTCTGCGCTTTGATTTTCCACTGTATTAAGCAGGCGCTGGTGGAGGGTGTGTGTGAGAGGGACGGAGAGGGAGAGTGTGTGTGTGTGTGTGACAGAGAGAAAGAAGGAGAGATAGATGGAGGGGGGAGGCAGCGTCTCGCAGCTCCATAATGGAGGACGCCGGCGATAAGTGCGACTCTAATTACTGTAGACGTTTAACCCTTTCACATCCTGGAGTCTGCAGTTTGACACCAGACGTCAGAGCCAGATTTGGATTAAAAGTTAGAAATTATACTTGTTTTTTTTTAATAGGCTGCATTTGAGGGAGGTAAAGAATTTGTCTTTTCATGCAACCTTTATTTAAGCAGGTTAATCTCATTGAGCCTCGAGGACTCATTGAAAAGAGGGACCCGTCTACAAGCTGAAGAATGATGACAACAGCAACAGTAGAATTTCCTTGAACAATCAACAATAGACAAACATAAGAGAGGAATACACATTTATTTTTTATTTTTAATGCAACAAAGATATCAAAGTAGCAAAACAGACAGACTATAAGGTAGATGTAGAAAATCAAAAACAGGAACATGTCTGCATTGGTTTTTGCCAGGATTCCAACAGATTCTTAAATTCATTTAGAGAGGTCAAGGCCGAGAGCTTCAGATCTTCAGTCTTGATGTGTATCACAGGAGGACAGCAGCAGCAAACATAATGTAACTGTAACCTTTTTTTTTTACCTTAACCTTTTGTTTTTATATAATCTAATAGTGTTTTATTATGGCCACATTTTAGATTTCAGCAAAAAAAAAAAAAAAAAAAAAACCTGCAGGGTTGCTGTACAGAAAACAAAAACTGGCTAAGCCCTGATTCGCTTTGCCTCAAATGGCCCAGTCGGTACTAGCAGTGGACTCCTGGGACTCCATAATGCTTTTTAATTAGAGCCCTTTGAAGATGAATGTCCACACTGCAAAACAACCCCATTCATTAATCATCATACGGGAAATGGGCTTTTTTTTTTACAAAAAGAATCTTTGATAGGTCCGGATATTCATTTTTAATCAGCGCTGAAACGAGTGCGAGGGACTTTGTGCAGCTTAAAGTGATGACACTGACAATCGAGGATGGACAAACACCCCCATATAAGCCCTGTGGCATTACACGACATGAATGCACTGAACATGTATCAACATCATCAACATAAAAGCCATGTTAGTGAGACATAATCACACTTGTCTTAAATCAGGTATTATAGACAGGATTAGTGGAAAAAATATTCATAGGTGATTTGTTTCAAGCTGCTGAGGAGAAAAAAAAAGAGTCTTCAAATCAGATTAGAAGTGATGCCACTGGATAAAAGCACCACTACTTTGATTTGCTGTGATAAAGAGTCTGTAAAGCGTGGCACATGTTGGCTCGGATCTAATCTTTTTTTACTTGTAATCCTGGTCAGTTATATTAGACGTCCACTAAATGACAGGGAGCTCGGGGGGAAAAAGGAGAGGGAACGAGAGGAATTAAAGGGCGCCTTTGTGGATTCAAGTTCTCCAGAAAGACACGAGCAGCATCCTAATTTGGAAACTGTGGCTTGAAATGTGAAAACGTCTTTTTTTTTGTGGGGGTGGGGGAGTGACGGCACAGATTTGGCCCCCGGGCAGAGCTGGGATGACATTTTCTGCTTTCAGGGCAGATTTTTTCTTTTTTTATCCACTTGGGGGTTATATTTTCCATTAAATCACTTCTTAAAAGTAAAAGATTGTACCATCTGATGTCTAAGTTACCCTCAGCTTGTCTCAAAAAGAGACTGCTCGTGCAGTTTCTTTTTATTTATTTAAAAAATATATATATAATAAAATAAAAAACAGAGGCAAATTTGTACGAGTCTGACATTTAAAATGAGTGATCACAGGTCAACATTTACTTCTAAATCAAAAGGTCACTGCAATCAGTTGCTGCCTTCGTTTTTAGGAGAACGCTGCATTCCTCGCATTTCCACTAACCACTGGTTTTGAACCCATCCCTCCAACAAGCAGCCCAGAAATACCACATCCTCTCCTTTTCAGGAAACCAAAATAACCCTAAATCCGCAGGTTTTTAAATAAGCAGAAAACACAATCTGCTTGGAGACTTAACCTCAAGCAGATGGTTAAGCTTCTCCAGAAATGATTACATTTCTGGAGGAGAGAGAGAAAACAAACATTCCCCACCATCAGTTCCATTGCGTCCCCCTTCTTTTTAATTAACGGAATGAAGGATTAGTGTGCTGCTATCCAGGATCAAGCGTTTTCCGATGGAAGAATACAAATGTTTTGTGATAAATAATCCCAAAGCAGCAGGTCCGCCGCTCCCCCGGTGCCTGTTACATTAACATGCATTACACGGAGCATTAAGCCGCTCGCATCCGCCCCATCGCCTGCTTCACCTCACTGTCCCACAGAAAGACGGCCTTTAGTTTCATCTGAGGGGCCACATGACCATGACCCCTTCAGTCCCTGAAGAGCGTCACAGTGTGTGTGTGTGTGTGTGTGTGTGGGGACGACACATGACAGTGGGATGAACAAATATATCACTCTTTTACACTCTTTAAAGAGGTCAGTTAAGTTTTCAACAAGTATGTTCAGCTTTGTGACATTTTGACCCCTGATGTGCTTAAAGTGAGGCCGAGACAACTTTTAAATCATTGTCGATCTGATGGCGCCATCTACTGGACACAATTTAATAGTGCAAATGTGTAAAATTGGCGAGGTAGGGCAGTGGTCCACAACAAAAAATGACTACTGTAGTTTTAGCAGTTTTCCTGTCATTTCCTTTGCAAATATTAGGACTAATGCACAGAGTAAATTATACTCACTTTAATTAATGTTTTTTTTTTTCCAAAGAAGGAAACTCTGGATGGATGGATGGATGGATGGGACTATAATAATAATAATAAACTTTATGTGTATAGCACCTTCCTACAATGCCTTGCATTGACCAAGGTGCTTAACAGGACAGAAACTATAAAAACAGGTACAATAAATCATTGGAAATTAAAATAAAAGCAGCAAGGTACAAGGGTACTGAAGGAAGGAATCCAATATTTTTTGCCTCAAACTGTAAAAATATCAGTATATGTTAACAATCATTGAATGTTTTTAGTTTTATAATTTCACACCTGCAGAAAAGCCCCCCCTCTAATAGTGGCCCATGAGCCACCAGTTCATAATGTAAAGGGTTTAGAGGGGGTCAGTTTAATACTGACCTCCTTTTTACCTTAATTTACTTATTCAGATTGAATAGTAATTTCACGGATTCTCTTCTTTTTCAGTTTATTCAATATTTCTGTGATCTTTATGATGGATAAATAAACAGAGCCATTAAGTGACAATGGACACGTTAACTTAGTTTGATATGTCAAAGAGACACTATCATTTATTTAAAATAAATCAACTAAATTAACACCATTACACTTGATTGACATGATTTCACTTTCTTTCAATTCAAATACGTCAGCACACTTGATTTAACACAACAGACATAAATACTAGATGTTACACATATTTAGTCTGAGGGGCTCTTCAGCTTAAAATAGTTTCCAGCTTAAGATTGAGAGGGAAAGGGAAAAGGAGGAATAAGAGGTTGGAGAGATTAAGTTATTTATCTCGAGTGTAACCAGAGATGACACTTTCCATCCGACTTCGGCTAAATCCCAGGTACGTTTGTAAACAGCTTTACCTTTTGACGATGCGTCTGATAAAGATATTACCAGCCTCCCAGGTGCACAGAGTCCTTCCGGCCCTCGTACGTCTGAACTGGTCGTTTACTTCCAACGTCTCCTCGGATCCGCGTCAGCCGTCAGAAACATGTGGCAGCTTCTGGCCGACTTCAAGACGAGATGTTTCTCAAAGAAAGTTCATTAGGAACTTTGGAGCTTTTGCTCGGGGAACTGGATGGAGGCGTCCATCAGTTCTAGCTGACAAGTTAGTCTTTGGCTCTTGACCAAGCTTGACCAGCTGCAAGGCAGAGAGCTTTCAGGTCTCTGTCCATTCAAACTCTCTGTCCATTCAAAGACTGAAGCGTTTCCGCACAGTTAGAACTTAAAAGACAGGAACACAGAGAGGAGTTCACTTGCCTTATCAAACCCAAGGTTACAAACAGCAGCAGAGAGAAATGTTTAGGAAAAAGATAGATAAAGCTGGAGCCCAGCTCATGAGACTGTCTCTGAGTTTCTAAACAAAACCGTCCGGTCTCTGTGACCCGAAGGCTTCACCTTTAAACACAGCAGTGAACACAGTTTAACTCTTACAGAATGACACAGCTTAAAAGCACACATCATGAAAATGACAAAAGTTATTCTTTTGATCACATTAGAATAAAATCAAAGATAGAAATAGTCTCTTTTGGTGACTATATTTATCAGATTATAGCTAAATGAATGATTTTGTAGTAAATGTCTTGCTTTACTGAGTGGTCAGTAAAGGTCATCACTGGACAGTTCGAAAACCCTAGTTTGACCCTGGGTAGGTCCATTACAATAATGACAACTGTAGCAGATTTTGCAGGTCTGGACAAGTTTAATTTAGTGAAAGAAAGGTCAGAAATTGTTCTTTTGATTGTAAAGATTGCAGATCCCTGAGTTAGAGGGAAAACACTGGTATTACAAAAAAGAGTTACATCACTACTTAACCAAATGCTTATCGACCGCAGCCTTTCATCCAAGTGTTTTAGACTAAGAGCATCTTATATTGGAAAAAAGTAGTTTCCCCTCTAGTGTAAGGTTAAAAAAAAGTAAGTCATCTTATCAAAGTCAAAGTCAACTTTATTGTCAGAACTGCAATATGTACAGGACATACACAGGATTGAAATTGCGTTTCTCTCAGTCCCTCGGTGCAACAGTAACCATCTAAACACTAAACACTAAAACATTTAATACACATAAGCATAAAATAGTAAAAAAGTGTAACCAAAAAAAAAAAAAAAGGGTTTTGAACATGATTTGGTAGCACTCAAGTAAGTGTTGTGAACAACTGTCAGCTACTACCACTCCGAAGTTGAGCTTATTAACACATTTCATAAATTCAGTTTGCTGTGGTTGTCATCTTGAGCTGAATTGAGTCCAAAAGTTAATCAGTTGTAAATGTACATCCATCAAGTACTTTTTGAAAAAAAAAATTTGTTGAAATTTTTTCAGTAGTTGAGATATTTTGCTAACAGAAACTGACACTGAACCCCTCATTAGCTCTGATGTGTGTCCCATCGGTGTATGAATGTGATAAAGCTCTGATTATTCTCTGTATATATTAGAGTGCTGTATGAATGGGTAAATAAGGGCACAGATTGTTGTGTAAAGCGCTTTGATCTCTATAAGATAGAAAGAGCTACAGAAGTACAGTCCATTTACACAACAGATAAACGCTTTAATGAAATCCTTATATTCCTTCCATTTTTATTCTTTTATTTTTTTTTAAAATATTACCAACTTTACTGAGTATGTTGGCAAAATGTATTTGAATCCCATTATTTAACACCTCGGTGGTCCATGGACAATTCCTGCTGAAACGTCATCAAATGGGCATTTTGTGTTTTAAACAAAATGCTGAATCATTTAAAAATGGCTAATCAGACTGTATGAGCAGTTATCTTGAAGGTAGAATCTGCCATTTTCAGTGCACAGAATAACAAGCAGGGGATAATCATCTACTTGTATTATTGACTGGACAAGTCCGCCTGCGTCGATACAGAATAATACAGTTTGAATCTCATCAGATTTTGTGTCAGTGATGGAAAGGTGAATAAAGAACAGGCCACCAAAGACCAGTTCAAGTTTAAGTAGTAACAGTCTGGGAAATCAAAAGTTTGATTCAACTTAAAATCTTCACACTCAGGAAAACACCAAAAGTATTACTTTTATTCTCAGGGCCACACTTTTCTCATAGAAGACATCACTGCCTATATTTTTGCATCTTTATAACAATGAAAAAATTAAAATACAAATTAAAAAAACACGTTTTGAGAATGTTTTCATCACAAATAAATCCAAAAATACTACTTTTTGTACCAATTCCATTGTTTTAAAGTTATTTTTTTACAATATTAGGGAGTGCGCTGTTTTATCATCAGTGCTGATAAAATCTGAAACATTTCAATGTGAAATAATATGAAATGCCTGTGAGATGAAACTGAGGAGAATGTCAATTACGCAGAAAGGCAGCTGCAGTTTTTCTCCTGTTCTGGCAGAAAGGATTAAAGAAGAAGAAAGTTTGAAAAGTTAAAGTGATTGTCTTGGCCTTGATGCAACAACAAATATTGTGTCAGGAGCTGAAATGACAAGTATACTGAATAAGAGCATTTTATTCTGTGTAATTGTGTATTTTAGACAAAACAGCTAATTTGGTTTTATCAAATAATGCAGTTGATGAAAATGGAGAAAAAGTAAAAATAAATAAAATATATAAAAAATACTGTTTATTGCAAAGTTTTGATTGATTTTAAATTAATAAAAAAAAGGGGGGGGAAGCCAAATTTGAAGCCAATTCTCAAGAAAACTGTCCTGATGCATACTCGATAGATGAATTTAACAAGGTTGAGTCAGGTCGTACCTCAAACCCACCCATTTGCAGTTTGACTCCCATCACCCCATGGTGCTCAAGTTGGGAGTCATCAGAACTCTGTACCACAGAGCAGACAGTGTCCCCGCTCACTCAGGAGACAAGCACTGGAGCAATGTGGATATCCTAACTGGGCCTTCCTGAAAGCAGAGAAGAAACCCAAACAGGACTCCAGCCAGCCATCAGGTGAAAAGAAGGAACCCAGACCAGTGGTCATTCCGTATGTTGCAGGAGTTTCAGAGACATTGAGACGTTTATTTTCTAAACACAACGTCCCAGTGGCTTTTAAACCCCAAAATACATTACGGCAAAGACTGGTTCATCCCAAAGATCCAGTCCCCCGGCACAAACAGAGTAATATTGTGTATGCTGTTCAGTGTCAGGAGGGCTGTGATCAGTCTTATATCGGGGAAACTAAACAGCCACTGGCCAAAAGGATGGCCCAGCACAGATCAACATCATCAGGTCAGGACTCTGCGGTCTACACTCATCTCCAGGCCAGCGGTCACTCTTAAACTTTTCAACAAAGAATCCATCCAGGGGACCTGACTTAACCTTGTAAATCACATGAAAACTGTTTAATGGCATGAGAAAATGTTTATTTCAAAGCCATAAACATAATATTTATATAGGATAATGATAATGTAACAAGTCAAATACACTGGAGGATAGATTAAATCGTGTCCCAGTTTGACCAGTGTCCCTCTTCAGACAGTCACAACAACAGTGTCTTCAGTCAGAGACTTGTTCTGATCCGCTGCAAGACAAACTTCTACAAGAGAGCCTTCCTGCCCACAGCCATCAGCATCTAGAACAACTCTTTAATGAAACTAGGATGATGAGTTACATTTAATTTCCGTTTGGGATTAATTAAGTACATTTGATTTGAAATGTATCAGCTTTCCCCAGTTTTTCTATTCATCTGTGATCCTATGGCTCCATCTAGTGGAGTAATTTGACATGACAGCTACATTGCTTTCCGATTCAGCAACTTCAGATGTTCAGGAAAAAAATGAGATGCTTTATTTTCAATGCTTATCTCCACAGAT
>JBBPBX010107681.1:0-11266 GCA_038048925.1 Garcialebias charrua
CCTTGCATTGCACCTCCTGTCCTAATTTCCTCCATCCGTGAGGACACTCCAGGTCCAAGCACAGCAGTGGGTGACCAGCAAGACAGGGCTCAGGAGGAGGAAAGAACAGAACAGAGACAAGGAAGAAAGAGGAAGAAGAACAGAGAGGATGAGTTAATGGACTTAATCAGAGAAGATATGAAGCTGCAGAGGGAGGCAGAAGAGAGAAGGTTGAATGAAAGTAGGGAGATGATGGAAAGATTATTTAGTATTCTAGAAAAAAATGCAAATACCGGTAAATAAATTACCGGTATATTTATGAGTTTGAAAAATGTGTTGGTCTTTGTTTTGTTCTAATTTTGAAAAAATAAATTGATTACAAAAACTAGTTGTCTATAATTCATTTTATTAACAGTAAGTTAATTCAAAACAACAAAAAGTTCTGTGGCTGCCAGCTCTGCAAACCCACAGGACACCACCTGCAGGTCCTCTGGGTTTTTAGGCAGGTAGATGACACCATGATGGACAGCAGAACGAGGCGTCCCAAACACTCCTGACTGAGACCACCTGCAAGATGCTCCATCTGCCAGCCAGAAAACAGTTGTCGCCCCCAACCATGTCATGAATCCAGGTCCAGGAGATGAAGCAACACCTCCAGAGACTCCCTGCATCATCACAAGTCCAGTCTAGGATCGTCTTGGTTAAAGTAACGGTCCAGGACTGGGATATTCAGATTAATCCTACAGTACAAGGGTCTGGTTCAGGACATGTAGAGAACAACAAAACATTTAGTTTAAGATTTATTTTTTATAAGATATTAAAGTAATAATGAGGCTTAATCTACTGATGCTCAATGAAAACGCTATTTTATTAATAAAATAGATGAAAGACCCTGTTTTTAACTTTTTTTTTACAACCCCTTTATGTAGTAATGGATTTTATACAATAAAATATTGGAAAATGTTATGCTGTATTCTAAATTTCAAATAAGTTATTTATTTAAAATTTTAAATAAAATATAAATAATATTCTAGTATATTGTTTTATTAAATTATTAGTAAATAAGATAGATTTTTGATTTATTTATTATACACAAGTTAACATTTATTTATTATGCACAAGTTAACAAAGTTAATACTGACAATGAAATTATCCATGAAACTACAGTTTATAGCCAAAAAAAAAAAAAGTAAGTTGGATATATCTGTCAGCAGAAGTTATAAAACATGCCACCAGCAGTGATAAAGTTCTGTATTTCCTCTAGAATTAAAAAAAGCAGTAAAAACAACAGCATTTCAAGCTCCTTTCTTCCTTAGGCTGAGCGCTGTCACGGTTGCTAGGCAACATGACGTCCTCCGACGTAGCCGTGAAGGCTAGACCAAAGCCGCGGACTTCCGGTCTACCTGATGTTTGAAGGACCCGGCCTCCGTGTACCGGGTGTGCTCGTTTAACAGGACTCCTTTGGAAAATACTGCTCTTTGCGCAATGAGACTAATCTATGTGAATAAAGGTTGAATGAACTACACACATAGAAAGAAAGGTATGCTAGAGCCTGGGTAGCTCAGTCAGTAGAGCATCAGACTTTTAACACTAGAAGTCCCAGAGAAGGGTCATTCAACATTTCTACCTTTGGAACCCAGAGACGGGTCGAGTGACCCGAAGGATTTTAGCTAACATCCTATAATGAGCTGTTAACAGGCGCTTTTGTTTTGTAAATAAGGCCATTACTGGCGCACCACAGGAGGGGGCACACTAATTTGACTAAGGTTGCGCTTTTTTGCGCAAGTGAACTTGGCTTCTAAGGCCCTGTTTACACGGACACTGTGTGGGGGAAACGCAACTTTTGGGTATGTTAATTAGGTGAAAAGTTTTGCGTTGACATGGGCGAATTCTGTGGATACGACTCTCTCCCCCCCACCCCTCCTTGGTAGTATGCAGCCGTCGGATTGGGACACAGCTATCTTCTTCCGCTCTCCGGCTTACGGCCAAGTGCGCCGACGCTAGCTAGCTTTCATTCAAAACAACAGCAACAACTACGGTGGCCGAGGGGTGCAAACGCGCTGCAAAAGAAAAACGCTCTGCAGACACGAAAAAGCACTCCAGACCAGCTCTGACACTGACACGATGACTGTCTGGGGAAAGAGAAGACTTTTTTTTATTATTTTTTTTTTATTTATAAAAGAAACAAGTACAAAAAAAACTTACAATGTCAAACATGGCTCGAGACTTAAGGCATGCATAGCACAAAAGAGAATAAAGGCACATAAACAAAAACAAAAATGTGTCTTGGGCAGCTTACAACAGAAATTCGTTACAGATTGTTTTAGTTTTTAAAGCTTTGGCATTAGTACAGTACTTTAAAGTAGCTAAGTAAGAGGAAATATAATTAGAAAACACTATAAATCTAGGTTTTAGCAAGGAGAATTTACAACTGTGGATGTAAAATTTGGCTAAGAGTAGTATTAAATTTACAACAAAAACTTTCTTACTTGAAATATTTGGACAAAAGAAACCAAACAGTATAATTTTAGCGTCAAATGGTAGGTCAATTTCTAACTTTCTATTTACATACATGAAAATGTCTTTCCAGAACACCTGAGTATGAGAACAGTCCCAGAAGAGATGGATGATGGTCTCCTCAGAGCTGTGGCAGAGTGAACACATTGGGTCTACGTTTGGACGGTACTTGGAGATTATATAGTTTACAGGATAACATTTATGCAGAATCTTTAGGGACACTTCTCGAATCTTATTAGTTATAAAGTATTTTCTAGGTAACAACCATACATCTTTCCAACAGATATCATTAAATAAATTATCCCAGAAGAATATAGAAGCAGGTTTACTAATACATTCTCTAATTATTAATTCTCTAATAAAAGAGAAGACGCGCGCCCGACAAAAGCAGCTTGCAACGTCATCATGGGGCGGAGCTAAAGTTCATGTAATGAGCGGATCAAGTTGACAGCTTGATTTAAATTTGAATGTGATCATTGTTATATATGTAATGAACCTGAAACAACAGAACATTTATTTTATTTCTGTCATTCTGTGAACACATTATGGAAATCCCTTCACGATCTCCTGACCATCAAGTCCATGAGCATAGACTCCTTCTCCATTCAGAATATCTTATATCTGGATATGTATCTGAGAATAAAAAAGATGAATACTTTGTTAATAACATTATCATAATATTAAAATTCTATATACATAAATGCAGATATGGCAAGTCTAAACCATTATGGTCTGTATTCAAACAAGAACTCCAGTTGTTAAAACTTTCTTTAAACTGTGCTAAAAAACCACAAGCAAAAAAGCTCTTTGATCACCTCTCTCAGATTATATAGCCCTCTGACAAATTATTTTAAGTAATTATGTAGAATGTTAGATAAATAGTTATGTTAGTGTTTATTTTACTTGGACTGTATTATTTGCAATCTTTCAAATAAGTCTATTACCCAAATTTACGGTTATGATGGTCGATATGTTAATTTAAGAATGTTTACATTAGATTAGGAGGTATGTTAGTAGATATTTGTACATGTTTATATATATCATTGTAATTTTGAGATTGTCATTTGTTATGTTTTTTTGTTCTGTATGTTCTAAAATGTTCAATAAAAAAAAAAAAGTTGACAGCTGCCCGGTATAGCACGCCATTGAGACATATAATCAACTTTTCATTCAACCTTTATTTAGGCAGGTTAATCTCATTCAGCCTCGAGGACTCATTTACAAGAGAGACCTGGCTACAAACAAAGAATGATGACAACATATAAATAATGCTATAAATATAAATAATATATAAATAAAGCTATAAATATAATGCTATCCATATAAAAGTTCATAAATAATGCTCCTGTCCAATTTTAAAACATAAATAGCATTTGTTCACTTTTCAGAAAATTGATTACCGACTCGAATACTCTTAATAATGTATGCTTTGTTTCAGTATCCACAGCTGAGAATGAACTGAACAGTTCCAGGGTTACTTAAGATGTCTAAAAATCTCAAAAATGCATTTTCTTCCAATCCACATTCAGCATTTCAAGTACTTTCTTTTTAAATAAATAAATCATGCAGCTTACCCTGTTTACAAATGTGATACCCTTACAGCTTATTAGAATAATACTTCATTTCGTATGAAAACTCTTATGTACATCTGCATGCTTTTACTTTGTGCGAAATTAAGACTTGGTGTAGGGGGGTATTGCAATTTTTTAAACATAATGCGTTCAAATATATGGGCAGATTTGTTTAAAACCTTTATAAGGACAATTTATGAGAAACCGGGGTCGAGATGGTGTAGAGGCAGGGCAAACGACTCAGGACCGGAAGGTCCCGGGTTCGATCCCTGGTCACTGCATACCTCGTTGTGTCCCTGGGCAAGACACTTAACCTTGCATGGCATACCACCTCTACCGGTGTACAAATGTGTGCATGAATGGGTGAATGGCTGGTACTGTGAAGCGCTTTGGGGCCCCTCATAGGGGGCTGGAAAGCGCTATAAAAGTAAGCTCCATTTACCATTTGCAATTTCTCCTAACCATGTTTCAAACTAAGTGTGTAATCTTAATGAGCGTCACAGATTGTAATAATAGTGGGCACAGTGCATATTTTGACCTGAATCAATTTTAATTATGGAAATCTGTGAATTTGGTGGGACAGAGGCACAGTTGGTAGAGCCGTTGTCCCTCAGCGAGAACGAGGGGGTCATCGGATCAAATCCCAACCGGGGACATTTCTGGGTGCATGTTCTCTCCGTGCATGCGTGGGTTTTCTCCGGGTGCTCCGGTTTCACAGACCAAAAACATGCACGATTAGTAACTCTTAATTGTCTTTATGTGTGAATGAGAGTGTGAATGGTTGTTTGTCTCGTTTGTCTCTCTGTGTCCCTGTGATGGACTGGAGACCTGTCCCCCCGCCTCTCCCATAGTGACTGCTGGATATGGGCACCAGTGACCCCTGTGACCCGAAAAGGAAGAAGCGGGTAATAGATAATGGATGGATGGTTGTTTGTAAATTTTCTCCTCTTCCTCTAAGAAATATATGATATATCAGCTTGCCTTAAATAGCAAACATTTTTGATGCACACTGGTATTGCACCACACAAATGTTTACAGCATAATCAATAAATTGCCAGAAAAAAAAGGTGGAGGAGGCCAAAAACGAGACAGAGAAATAATTTAGACATAAAACTACCACATATTAACAGTAATTAAATGTTATTTTCCCAATAGAATTACAGTAACTTTGAAGAAAAGCAATGTTAATTTTAAAAAATTGCAACAAGATTAAAAATATATATTATAAATAAATCGAAAGTTGTTTCAAATTATTGCAAAATTAGTCCAAAAACTAAAGACGAGGCAAAGCAAAACAACTGGTCTGTTCCAAGTTTCTACTGAGCTGGTAACATCCGCCTGGAAAAACCCGATGGAAACCACAACACAACAAACTTCAGAGAGTCTTTATTGTCGTTTGCACCGCATGTGGTACATGTGATGAAAACGAGATTATGTACACGAGGTCCCAGTTACATCCAACAACAAATGAAAGAGAAAAACAGTAATAACATCTAGAACTAACTAAGAAAAACATCAACTAGTAATACACTAAGCCTAATATAGTGGGAATAAACAGCAGCACGAACATGAGTTTGTATGAGCAGATGGTCACAGATGAACACAGATGAACACAGATGAACACAGCAACAAGAAAACAGATCAGCATCAGTATGATGTGATATTTTGCAGTGTTTATTTTTTATTTTATTTTTATTTATTCATGAGTCTAACAGCCTCAGGGTAGAAGCTGTTCCTCAGTCTAGTGGTTCTACACTTGATGCTCCTCAACCTCCGTCCTGAGGGGAGTGGGGCAAAGAGTGAGTGTGCTGGATGAGTGAGGTCTTTCATGATGCAGGTGGCTCTTTTCCTGCATCTGGAGGTATCAGGTCTCCAAACAGTAATTCATAAATCTGTGATGGAAATGTTTGTGTTTAAATGTAGTCGGGGGAATGCCAAGCTCTTTAGATCTTGAAAAGAGGGATGGACTGAGCTATCAAAGTAAAGGTGAAATGAGTATGTATTTCAAGTTTATCATAAGATAAACCCAATAAGATTAGTTGAGTTCATGAGTTTACATTTACTGCACTAAAAGTGTGTATCCTCTAATCCACATATGTCAAAGTCAAGGCCCGCGGGCCAGATCTGGCACGCAAATTATTTATGGGCCCTGGTTGATATTTAATTACTATTAGAAATGGCCCGCAGGCCACAGCCGCCCGCTGGTGTTTTGCACGCACCAACACTACATTCCCCACAATGCAACGGTCATAGGGATGGATCCGGAGTCGTGTCTCATGAACCCAGAGTAATAGACCCGCCTCACGTCACATTCAGGAAATCCATTTCATAGTTTGCAGCCAGCTACAACATGTGGACTGAGTGAGTAGCACTTTAGCTAACAGCTAGCCAACTTTTCATCGTAACATGTCCGCTGTGTGGAAGTATTTTACACTAAACACTGCAAGACAGCAACGTGCAATGTCTGCAGAGACATAGCGTCACATTAAACTGCGATCAAGTTAGTTTTACGTTGGACATTCGAGCTCTGGGGCTTCAGCGGGACGCCACTCTCGCTGAACCGAAACAGGGAGACCGACCACGGCCAGCTGCGTCCAGTCCAACCCGCTGTCTGACCGTCTCGTAGGAGGGACAGGCTGAGAGCGGCTGACCAAAATCAGAGCGCCCGCCCCAGATTAAACAAGAAAAACACACCGCTGAAGCCACGGAGCTCAAATGTTCACCGTGAAGTTGCTAAACTTCCTCATAATTAATGACTAACAGCTATCAGGTGTAGAAAATGAAGGATTTCACAGCTTGATACTTGCAGCCAACAGTAAACAATCATAAAAAAGCATATTGGAGCCAAGATGGTGTAGTGGCTAAGGCTTTTGACTTGGGACCCGAAGGACGTGGGTTCGCGCCCCGGCCACTACACACCTTGGGGTGTCTATGAGTGCACATCTAATTCTCCAGCTCCCCGAGCGCTGACTACGGCTGCTCGCTGCACCACCTGGTGGTGGTTGGGTTGAAGGCAGAAAACCAATTTCGTCTGTCAAGTATGGGAAACATACACAGATGACAAATTATTATATTAATTAAAAATCAAAAGAAAACTGCATTTAAAAAAAAGAAACATAAACAGCTACATTATAAAACAATGTAAAAAACACTAAAAGCAGGAACATGTCTGTGTTGATTTATGCCAAGAACTTAGCAGATGTAAAGCTATTTAATATTTTATTTAATTCATTTATTCATTCGTTTAAAAGAGACGAAATAAAACAAATCCCATCCATCCATCCATTTTCGTCCGCTTATCTGGGGTCGGGTCGCGGGGGTAGCAGCCTAAGTAGGGAGGCCCAGACTTCCCTCTCTCCAGCCACTTGGAGCAGCTCCTCTGGGGGAATCCCAAGGCGTTCCCAGGCCAGCCGAGAAACATAGTCCCTCCAGCGTGTCCTGGGTCTTCCTCTGGGTCTCCTCCCGGTGGGACATGCCCGGAACACCTCACCAGGTAGGCGTCCAGGAGGCATCCTAACCAGATGCCAGAGCCACCTCAACCAAGGGCGTAGATTTCATCTCATTATTGGGGGGGACCATAAACAGGGATTTTTTTTAAGAGCAATTTTGGGGGGGTCGGCAAAGTTACAGTGAAATGTAATGCTAAATGTACAGAGGGAAGTTTATCCAAACTGCATGCATATACAGTACTATGTAGCATAATCAACAATAATACTGTATTGATTTAAATGGCATGTATTTTATTTAGTAGTCTTAATACTACTATTAATCAGTACAATAGTGACTCTCATTACTCTTATTTAATAGACGACAAATAATGACAAGTGGCAAAATGAGAATTTTGCGAAATAGGTCCCCTCTAAATATTGTTTAAATTTCAGTTTGGCTTGTCTTCATAGATTGCTGTGGTCAGTGTCACTGATAATCTGGTACAACACCTTCCCAAAATCTTAAAGCTTAAATAAAACAGTTTTCAAGGAGAAGAAATACTTTAATGCAGGGGTCACCAAACTTTTTGAGACTGAGAGCTACTTCAGTGGGACCAAGAGGCACAAAGGTCCACTTGTTCGTTCCAAACAAATTTGCATGGTTCAACTTTAATTATAGTATTAATAATAATACATTTACATACATGTGAATATATGACTGCCTGATCACATCTGATCTGGTCTGTATTATTAAAGACTCCACACAATGCTTTAGCTTGGTAAATATGATCAATTATTATTGATAATTACCAGTAGTGATTAGAACTCTCAATCAAGAACTTGAGTCCTCAGTTTGAATAATTTTTTGGCTCTTCTGTGCAAATGTAAATTGTTCTTAGCTTTGACTGGGAGTGTGGATGGTTGTTTGTCTCTTTGTCTGTCTCTGTGATGGACTGGAGACGTGTCCTGGGTGTCTCTGGTGACCTGTCCTGGGTGTCCCTGCCTTCACCCAAAAGCAGCTGAGATTGGTTCCAGTCCTAAACAAGGGGGCATAATGGATTACTTATTAACTGATATTTAAACATAAAACACTATTTCTTTTATGTTAAACTCAATCTGTAACATTTGAAATGTGTTTTATTTTATAAATATTTTATTAACTGTTTTGTAGAAATGAACATGTTTGTAACATTCATTCAAAATATGCCTTAACAAATTTGTAGCATTTTTTAAGAACCTATTAAGAATAAAATCTTCCAGTTGCAGACACAAAATATCAATAATGTAATTGTAATATAATAAACAGTGACATTTTTTAATTAATCATGTGACATAAGTATTGATCCTCAACATTTTTTATAATAATAATTTATTTATAAAGCCCTTAAAACAACCACAGCTGCAACAAAGTGCTACACATATAAAATAATTTTAACTAATCATCACATCTTCTCTATTCTTTTTAAATTAATTATCTTTCACATATTTTATCATTACTCTTTCAAGAACTCCATACCTGAAAATATGATGAATGTGAATCCATCCTAAGCTGCGCCGAGATTCTTCTGTCTGTTGTGAGCCACCAGGGAGCTAGTTAGCATTGAAGCTAACGTGTTAGCTGATGAAGTGTCGCTCCTCGTTGCGTTTTGCTGTTGCTACCGCCACTAATGAGACACAAACACACTTGTCTTTCAACACTGTGAAAGACCTTTTCCTCCCAGTCACTGTCACCTATGTTTTAAGTAGCTACTTACTGGAAGTTAGTACTTTGTGCAGCAGCTCACTCCCCACCAGCGGCTCCGCGAGCCTGTGACCTCCGCTGCTGTTGTTGTTCCTTGTAAACATTGGACTAAACCATTTGCCAACAGAGAAGGGGGGGTGGGCAAAATTTCCTTCTTTTTTTTTTAGAATAATGGCGGATTTCTCTCTTTTTTTGCCTTTTTATATTTATATTGTTTAAAGACACGATTTCCTTTATTGAATTATTGGGGGGGACAGATCTATATTTCCCCAAGATTGGGGGGGTCCGGACCCCCCCGACCCCCCCAGGATCTACGCCTATGACCTCAACTGGCTCCTCTCGATGTGGAGAAGCAGCGGCTCTACTCCGAGTCCCTCCCGGATGACTGAGCTTCTCACCCTATCTCTAAGGGAGAGTCCAGACATCCTGCGGAGAAAACTCATTTCAGCCGCTTGTATCCGAGATCTCGTTCTTTCAGTCACAACCCAAAGCTCATGACCATAGATGAGGGTGGGAACGTAGACCGATCGGTAAATTGAGAGCTTTGCTTTTCGACTCAGCTCTCTCTTCACCACGACAGACCGGTACAGCACCCGCTTCACTGCGGACGCTGCACCTATCCGCCTATCGATCTCACGCTCCAGTTTTCCCTCATTCGTGAACAAGACCCCGAGATACTTAAACTCCTCCACTTGGGGCAGGACCTCCTCCCCGACCTGGAGAGGGCACTCTACCCTTTTCCGGCTCAAGACCATGGCCTCGGATTTGGAGGAACTGATCCTCATCCCGGCCGCATCACACTCTGCTGCAAACCGCTCCAGTAAAAGCTGTAGATCACGACCTGATGAAGCCAATAGGACCACATCATCTGCAAAAAACAGAGAAGTGATTTCAAGGCCACCAAAACGGATCCTCTCAACACCTTGGCTGCGCCTAGAAATTCTGTCCATAAAAGTTATGAACAGAATCGGTGACAAAGGGCAACCTTGGCGGAGTCCAACTCTCACTGGAAACGAGCCTGACTTACTGCCAGCGATGCGGACCAAGCTCTGACACCGGTCATACAGGGACCTAACAGCCCATATCAAAGGGCCTGGTACCCCATACTCCCGGAGTACCCCCCACAGAACCCCCCGAGGGACGCGGTCGAATGCCTTCTCCAAGTCCACAAAGCACATGTAAACTGGTTGGGCAAACTCCCATGTACCCTCCAGGACCCTGCTGAGGGTGTAGAGCTGGTCTAGTGTTCCACGACCAGGACGAAAACCACACTGCTCCTCCTGAATCCGAGGTTCGACTATCCGACGGACCCTCCTCTCCAGAACCCCTGAATAGACCTTAGGCTTAAGAGCTGTGTGATCCCCCTGTAGTTGGAACACACCCTACGGTCCCCCTTTTTGAATAGGGGAACCACCACCCCAGTCTGCCAATCCAAGGGAACTGCCCCCGATGTCCACGCGATATTGCAGAGTCGTGTAAGCCAACACAACCCCACAACATCCAGAGCCCTAAGGAACTCAGGACGAATCTCATCCACCCCCGGAGCCCTGCCACCACAGAGCTTTTTAACCACCTTGGCGACCTCAGCACCAGAGATTGGAGAGCCCGACCCAAAATCCCCAGGCTCCGCTTCCTCAGTGGAAGACGTGCCAGTAGGATTGAGGAGGTCTTCGAAGTATTCCACCCACCGACTCACAACATCCCGAGTTGAGGTCAACAGCACGCCATCCCCACCATAAACGGTGTTGGTCGCGTACCGCTTTCCCCCCCTGAGACGCCGGATGGTGGACCAGAATTGCCTCGAAGCCGTACGGAAGTCATTCTCCATGGCCTCTCCGAACTCCTCCCACGCCCGAGTTTTTGCCTCAGCAACCACCCGAGCCGCATGCCGCTTGGACTGCCGGTACCTATCTGCTGCTTCCGGGGTCCCACAGGCCAAAAAGGCCCAATAGGACTCCTTCTTCAGCTTGACAGCATCCCTCACCGCCGGTGTCCACCACCGGGTTCGAGGGTTGCCACCACGACAGGCA
>JBBPBX010107683.1:0-11265 GCA_038048925.1 Garcialebias charrua
CCTGAGATCCAACTCCCAAACAAGTGAAAGATAATGGATGGCTAAATGGAATGAACTGGAATGTACTCCTGGCAAATAATCAGAGATAATCTGATTCTAACTGAGTTTAATTATTTATCAGAAAAAAATTGAGTAAAATTGTATAATTTTTGTCTTGAATTAATTCAAACCTGTTTGAAATTACTTCAACCAATTTAAAATATAATAGACTTGATTTGGGCTGCATTTATGAACCGATTTATAATTAAATTATTTGTACAATTTTTACTTGAAAATAGTGGAATTAATTAATTAAAATTAACTGCCTTGAATTAGATTATTTGAGCAAACTGAAATAAACAAGATGATAACTGGAACTTACTGCACTGGGTTATTGTACTAGCTTTACTAGAAGACCAGTCTGGCTCAGTCTGAATGAGCAACATTCATTCATTCATTCAACCTTTATTTAGTCAGGTAAATCTTTTGAACCTCATGGGCTCATTTACGAAAGCGACCTGCTAAAACTAAAGAACAATGAACAGCAGTGGTAGAATTTCCTTAAACTATTTAAACATATTCGTCGGCGTATAAGTCGCACCGGTGTATAAGTCGCACCAACCTAATTATGCCCAATTAAATGGAAAAATCAACGTATAAGTCGCATCGGCCTATAAGTCGCACCGGCCTATAGGTCGCACCTCACGTGAACTGGTGTTTTGCCCAAAATGGACTGGCTGCCAAATTGTTTGGAAGGACTTTTGACAAGATTATCACATAAAAACTACAGTATTTTGTTTGATGTGTCTTAGTTGAACTTTTCATTAATAAATGAACATTATTTTGGACTGGCTGCCAAATTGTTTGGAAGGACTTTTGACAAGATTATCACATAAAAACTACAGTATTTTGTTTGATGTGTCTTAGTTGAACTTTTCATTAATAAATGAACATTATTTTGGACTGGCTGCCAAATTGTTTGGAAGGACTTTTGACAAGATTATCACATAAAAACTACAGTATTTTGTTTGATGTGTCTTAGTTGAACTTTTCATTAATAAATGAACATTATTTTGGACTGGCTGCCAAATTGTTTGGAAGGACTTTTGACAAGATTATCACATAAAAACTACAGTATTTTGTTTGATGTGTCTTAGTTGAACTTTTCATTAATAAATTAACATTATTTTGGACTGGCTGCCAAATTGTTTGGAAGGACTTTTGACAAGATTATCACATAAAAACTACAGTATTTTGTTTGATGTGTCTTAGTTGAACTTTTCATTAATAAATAACATTATTTTGGACTGGCTGCCAAATTGTTTGGAAGGACTTTTGACAAGATTATCACATAAAAACTACAGTATTTTGTTTGATGTGTCTTAGTTTAGTTTTTAGGTTTCTTAGCGCCCATACGGCCGAAACTGGTACTGCACCATTTTTGGAGTTTTTGACCAAAGTCAAATTATGACCAAAATATTGGAAAAATCGACGTATAAGTCGCACCGGCCTATAAGTCGCAGGGCTTAGAAATGTAGGCAAAAAGGTGCGACTTATACGCCGGAGAATACGGTAAACAATAAACAAACAAACAATAAACAATAGAAAACAAAAGAGAGAAAAAAACAAAGTTTTTTTTTTTAACAAAGTATCAAAAAACTAGCAAAACATTATAAGGTAGATGTATAAAATCAAAGACAGGAACAAATCTGCATTGGTTTTTGCCAGGATTCCAACAGATTCTGAAAACCATTTAGAGAAGTCAAGGTCGAGAGCTTCAGATCTTTTTGTAAGATATTCCATGAAGCAGGAGCGGAGTAGGAGAAGGCCCTTTTTCCAAGTTCAGTCCTCACTGACGGAACACTGCAGGTAATCATGTCCTGAGAGCGCACACTGTAGCTGCACTCACGCAAAGACATGTAGGAGGAGATGTATGAGGGCAGCAGACCAAGAAGTGATTTAAAGATGAAAATGTACCAGTGGAAGAGTCTGCGTGAGGTTAATGATGTCCAGTTAACCAGTGAATACAGGGTGCAGTGGTGGGTACGATAATCACAACCAGTTATGAATCTTAGTGCACCATGATAGACCACATCCAACATCCGCAGGGTGCTTGTAGGAGCATTCATGTAGAGAATGTCACCGTAATCAATGGAGGGAAGGAAAGTCACAGATACAAGGCGTTTCCTAACATTCAGTGATAGACATGATCTGTTTCTGAAAAAGAAACCCAGTTTAACTTTCAGTTTCTTCACTAGGTAACATAGGTTTGCCTTCCTGTGGGCCCACCACCTGCGGGAGGGGCCATACGAGTCGGGTACATGACTCCATGGGCAGCGGCCGAAGGCAGCAGTCTTGGCGCTTTAACCCTGGTTCACCAAAGCTGGCTCTTGGGACATGGAATCTAACCTCTCTGGCAGGGGAGGAGATCTAGTTGGGCTCATCTCAATGCACAGCATGGGCTCTGGAACCAATCTCCTTGAGAGGGGTTGGACATTATTTCACTCTGGAGTTTCCCATGGTGAGAGGCGCTGACTTGGTATGGGTTTACTTTTAGTCCCTCAACTTGGTGCCTGTGTGTTGGAGTTTTTCCCAGTAGATGAGAGGGTAGCTTCCTTGTGCTTTTGGGTGGGGGAATGGGCTTTGACAGTTGTTTTTGCCTATGTGCCAAATGACAGTTCAGCATATCCAGCATTTTCTGAGTCCTTGGCAGAGGTGCTGGAAGATGCGTCAGTTGGGGACTCCTCTATTCTGCTGTGGGACTTCAACCCAAGTAACAGGGAACGTTAAACTAACGTTCTGATATGGTTCTTACATGGTTCTGTTAGATCACAACGTTCTTAAAACGTTCTTTGAAGGTTTTGACTAACGTTTGAACAAACCTAGATATAACGTTCTAACCTAATGTTATTATAACGTTAAACAAACGTTCCCTTTGCCACCTGCCAGTTTCTTTACACAAAGTATTTTCACACTGGTTTATTTTTAGTACTTCTGTTTTAAACGTTTTGTCAGTTTTTTTAAACAGCTCGAGCTGTTTTTTTATATTGTTGTATATATATATATATATATATATATATATATATATATATATATATATATATATATATATATATATATATATATATATATATATATTATATATATATATATATATATATAGTATATTGTTATTATTATTATTGAGCATGCATCAGGGTATTATTATTATTATCATCATTATTATTATCATTATTCAATTTTATTCTGCGTTACTCCAGGCGTGAAACATGAAGTTGTTTGCTTTCTGCCATTTTTCTATTTGTGGTCTTCATGCGTTATGATTGGATTGGGGGTAGAACGTGAACATGTACGTCCAGTGCTTTAAGTGGAAAAAAATAAGTGCCGGTACCCTCCCTAATGTCATAATAATATGCATACCTGCAAACTCAGAAGGGATGAAAAAGGTGACAAACGTTGCGCCAACCCCCCCCCGAAAGATTTTGTAATTTTTTAACATGCTTCAAGTAAAAGTCATTTACTAACCTAATTTAATGAGGACATAAATAGGAAAGATTGTGTCAACCAAAAAATTAACAACCAACAACAGCAGCAAGTCAAATACAGCAGAACATTTTGCTAACAATGCGCTGCTCCGAGTCAACAGATGCATTTAAAAACTTAAGACTTATCTCTTCAGACAGGCTTTTGGTTAATTTTGTACATTGATTTTAGAGTTTGTTATGTTTTACCTTTCTGTATAGTACTTCTGTGATTTTATGATTTTATTTTTCCTTTTGCAAAGCACTATGTGACTCTCATGTCTGTAAAATGTGCTATATAAATAAAACTTACTTACAGTAAAAACTCATTTCTTAAAGACCGTGTAAAGTGAAATTAAATGTGTTTTTAGTTTGTCACATGGCATAAATATGTGTTATTAATCACCCATATAAATCTGACTGATTAAAAACATTGTTTACCTTATAAAATTAAGTCTCAAAAATCATGAAAAAACATGATTTTGCCTTGCCCTGGAACGCTGGGGGCGTGTCAGTGCGTGGGCGTGGTTTCAGCGCAGCTGCGCTCGTGTCCTGCTCGTGTCCCACAGTGGAGAGGCAGACAGCAGAGCCAGTAAACCTGCTCTGTTTTTATCTGAATTCTGTAACAGCAGTTACTTTTTCCAAGAGTTACGCTGTTTTTGTAAATAGTTTTCTTGTGTGTTTTTTATCTGGAATGAATAAAAATTAAAAAAAAAGAGTTTTACCATGCAGGAATTGAACCCATGGAGTTTGGGACTGAAGGCAAGCACTTTATCCATTGACCTATCCAGGCACTACAGATACTCGGTATAAAACCATGCGGTATAAAAACATGTTATTATTTGTACGGGTGCCCTGACCATTGCGACATCCAGGGAAGATGCACGAACGAGGCATAATTGATTAGCTAGCTAACAATGAACAAAATATCTATGCTATTGCTATCTGATGCTATCTGCGATTCGCGAGTGAACGGCTCCACCGAGGCGAATTTATACGGCTGGAGCTGCAGGGGGTGGGGCTATACTAATGAGGACCGCGTGACGAAACGCGGTCCCGTTTAAACCACGCCTAAAAAATCCTGAAAAAGACATATCTTTATACACAGTTTCATCTATAACTCCAAAATTAATTGAGCTACAATTTTGAGACTTTTTACTCATTTACAACATTACAATTATGACATTTATAATGTTTATTTAAGAAAATATTGAAATTCACTTTACACGGTCTTTAAATATGCTGGTGAAGATGTTTTGCCAGAAATTTTAATAAAGTAGATGCCATTTCCTGCATTCTTGTGTATTTTAAGACAAAACCAATATCAGCAGAGAAAAAAGTACTGCAGTGTTTGAATACATTTTTACAGTGTTTATTTCAAATTCCTACAATATTTCTACAGTATTTTAATAACAACACTTACCTTCCAGAAATGTTTCCATGGTTGCGCTGTGGGTCATGCTGATTGGTCCTCGCCCAGAGTAGGTGGTCAAGGTAGGATCAGCACCGCAGGCCAGCATGAATCGTACCACATCCAGGTGGTCATTTTCCACTGCATCATGAAGTGGCCTGACCAGAATGCAGAGATGAGTAAAATCATAAACACTAGTTTAAAGTTATAGGATAGCCCACTCTTCATGGTGGTGGGGAATAATCTAATTGTGAATGCGAGTGTTTTAGCTAAATGAAACTCTCTGAAAGTAACCATTGGCTGTACATCAGCAGCTGATTACATTTTGGAGTCAGTTAAATTCAAAATGACTGACATAGAGGGTCAACCTTTGTTTAAAACTTCAGCATGCAAAACAGCAAACAATATGAATTCCCTTGAAAAAAAATCTACATTTTAAGGTTAAGTATACTCTGGGAAAAACTGCAGTTATTTGTTATTGTAATGTAAAAGCCTTTAAATTAAAAACATCCATTCAACCTTTATTTAGACCGGTTAATCCCATTGAGCCTCGAGGACTCATTTACAAGAGAGACTTTTTTTCATTCATTCATTCAACCTTTATTTAGTCAGGTAAATCTCATTGAGCCTCGTGGACTCATTTACAAGAGCGACCTGCTACAAACTAAAGAATAATGAACAGCAATGGTAGAATTTCCTTAAACAAAAAACAATATAAAAACATAAGAGAGAAATACAGATTTTTTTTTTAAACAAAGTGTCAAAAACTAGCAAAACATTATGATAGATGTATAAAACCAAAAACAAGAACATATCTGCATTGGTTTTTGCCAGGATTCCAACAGATTCTTAAAACCATTTAGAGAGGTCAAGGCCGAGAGCTTCAGATCTTTTTGTAAGATATTCCAGGAAGCAGGAGCATAATAGGAGAAGGCCCTTTTTCCAAGTTCAGTCCTCACTGACGGAACACTGCAGGTGATCATGTCCTGAGAGCGCACACTAACTGCACTCACGCAAAGACATGTAGGACAGGGGTCACCAACGTGGTGCCCGCGGGCACCCGGGTGCCCCCAAGGACCATTTGAGGTGCCCCCGGACCTGTTCTAAAAATAGCACAACTCACTACTAAGCTGCATTTAAAATTTCATTTTATTCAGTTGTTATTCTTTTTTTGTATTTATATATATTTTAAAATGTCTATCTTAAAAACATGTTCTTAAAAATATGTTTATTATACATTTTTTCAATTTACGCTTTGTTATTTCCGAAGAGTTTATCAAACTGGTGCCCTTTGTATGACTCCGTACCCACAAAGTAGCTCTTAGTTTCTAAAAGGTTGGTGACCCCTGATGTAGGAGGAGATGTATGAGGGCAGCAGACCAAGAAGTGATTTAAAGATGAAAGTGTACCAATGGAAAAGTCTGCGTGAGGTTAATGATGTCCAGTTAACCAGTGAATACAGGGTGCAGTGGTGGGTACGATAATCACAGCCAGTTATGAATCTTAGTGCACCATGATAGACAACATCCAACATCCGCAGGGTGCTTGTAGGAGCATTCATGTAGATAATGTCACCGTAATCAATGGAGGGAAGGAAAGTCACAGATACAAGGCGTTTCCTAGCATTCAATGTTAGACATGATCTATTTCTGAAAAAGAAACCCAGTTTAACTTTCAGTTTCTTTACTAGGTTTTCCACGTGGAGTTTAAAAGAGAGATGTGAATCGACCAGGATACCCAAATATTTATAGGAATCAACAAACTCAATTGGGACACCGTTTGAGGATAAAATCAGAGGAAGATCTGCTGGGACCGACTTCCTACTTGAAAAAAACATCCCTTTTGTTTTATCAGCATTTAGGACAAGTTTGAGACGGAACAGATCTGACTGGATGATGTCAAAAGCGGATTGCAGAAACTGGAAAGCCTTAGCTACTGTTTTAGCTCGGCAGTAAACAACTGTATCATCAGCATAGAAATGTAAGGATGCATCAGGGATGCTCTGACCTACATTAGCTATGTAGATTGTAAAGAGGGTTGGTCCTAAGACTGAGCCTTGTGGTACACCATTTTTAACTGTTAAATAACTGGAAGAAGTACCGTTATGTTGAACACATTGCCTCCGATCGGAAAGATAATTAGAAAACCAACCAATGGTGTGATCAGAGAAACCGATTTCTGAGAGCTTATGACACAAGATGTTATGATCCACAGTGTCAAAAGCTTTAGACAGGTCTAAGAAAAGTGCAGCACAATAATCCTTAGCATCCAATGCTTCAACAACGTCATTAAGAACCTTCAGAGAAGCAGTTGTTGTGCTGTGTTTTTTCCTGAAACCAGATTGATGGAGAGGTAAGATGTTAAATGAGTCCAGATAATTTTTGATCTGAGAGTTTATCAGTTTCTAGAACCTTGGCTAAAATTCAGAGTTTAGAGATAGGTCGATAATTGTTCAGTGAGGTGGGGTCAACTCCCTTCAGCAAAGGAAGAACAAAGGCTGTTTTCCAAGCATCCAGAATGGAGTTTTGGCTTATGGACAGATTAAAGATGTGAGTCACAGGGACTGAAATTATATGATCAGCCAGCCTTAAGAAATAAGGTGGACGTTTATCTGGACCCGCAGATTTTTTAGGATCAAGATCTTTTAACAGTTTATTTACCTCACTGACTGAGAACGGAGAAAAAGAGAAGGTGTGATTAACTGAGGATTTACTTGTAGGAGGGATTTGATTTGTAGAAGTTTGATTATTAGATGAAGTGGCTGATTTTCCATTTGTAACTGTGTCAAATAATGAACTAGAAGCAACAAAATGTTTGTTGAAACAGTTCAGGATCTCGTGCTTATTTGACACAGGAACAGAGTCAACAAGAAGTTGTGATGGGAGGTCAGATGATTGGGGGATGCCTGAGAGAGATTTGATGGTTTTCCAGAATTTTTTAGGATCGTTTAGATTTTTGGAGGTCTGAGATAAGAAGTAATTACGTTTTGCGGCTTTGATGGCAGTTGTGCATTTATTCCTCAGCTGCCGAAAATTCAACCAATCAGTGTCTGAGTCTGATTTTCTTGCTGCGGCCCAAAGATGATCTCTCCTATGCAGGAGGTCAGCTAGTTCAGGAGTAAACCAGGGGCTGTCACGGCCCTTTATCCTGAACTGCCGGAAAGGAGCGTATTTGTTTACAAAGTAAATGAAACTATTATGAAAATAGTTCCAAGCGGTGTTCACGTCGTTGATTAATAGAATACGTTGCCAATCAAAGTGGGATAGATCCCAGAGGAATGACTGTTCACAGTGAAGGGAACATGAGGGAGACCATATATTGTGTCTTTAAACACATATAGTGCCACCCAGATGTAACTAAAGGATTTTAACAGGGGTCAGTATTAAGCTGACCTCTTTATCCTTAATTAATTTACTTATTCAGATTGAATAGTAATTTCACGGATTCTTTTCTTTTTCAGTTTACCCAATATTTCTGTGATCTTTATGATGGATAAATAAACAGAGCTATAGAGTGACAATGGACATTGACTTAGTTTGGTATGCCAGGCGACACTACCATTTATTTAAAATAAATCAACTAAAATCAACACCATTACACTTGATTGACATGATTTCACTTTCTTTCAATTTAATACGTCAGCACACTTAAATTCAACACAACAGACTTCAATACTGGATGTTAACATATTTAGTCTGTGGGCTCTTTAGCTTAAAATAGTTTCCAGCTTAGAATTGAGGGAAAGGAGAGGAGGAAAGATTTAAGAAGAATTGGGAGGTTAAGAGAGGAAGTTTATCTTGCATTTATGAAACCAGATGACACTCTTCCATACGCGTCCAGCTAAGATATCATCACACCTCCAGCAAGCAAACAGCGGCTCCTTTACCTTAAGACGTCCGCCTCGGTTCTGGTAAAGAGCTGTGATCAGCTTTGGACTGACGAGTCGTCGGTCCCGCAAGTCCAAGCTGGACTCCACACGTGTTTACCTTGTCGGTGTCGGTGATACTCGCTTTCGTCGGCAGAAGCCGTGGCAGTCGTGGCTTTTTGGCTCAAGATAATTTATTCCAGGAAGGAATAACAAAGTTTTGAGCTTACGCTCATTCGAAGTGGACTCATAACAGCCTGTTATCAGTCCTTAGCTGAAGACGAAGGTCGTTAGCTCTTGACCAAACGTACCCCAGCTCTTTGGGAAAGGTTCACATCTCTTTGAAGTTCCCAGAAACTCTCAGGAACCTTCTGGTTCCTTCCAAACTCTTGCAGACTCTGAAGCGTTCAGCAAAACTTAGAACTTAAAAAGATCAATGAGATGAGAGATGAGACTTGTGTCTCTTTCATTGGTCCACGGACCAGTTGAGCAGTTCACTTGTTGTTATCAGAGTATAAGGCCACAACTAGCAGCAGAGAGAAATGTTTAGGAAAAGACAGACTCATAGACTCCAAGAGGAAAAACACTTGGATTAGCGTCTTAACACTTCTAAAACAAATCTGAAAAGCACAGTTTGACATAAAATTCAACTATGACACCATTATATGGTCAAGTAACACAGTAATACTACATATTAACAGAATAACAGCAGCTTAAAAGCACACATCATGAAAATGACAAAAGTTATTCTTTTGATCACATCAGCCTAAAATCAAAGATAGAAATAGTCTCTTTTGGTGACTATATTCTCAGATTACAACTAATGGAATGATTTTGTGGTAAATGTCTTGCTTTACTGAGAGGTCAGTAAAGGCCATCTCTGGAACAGTTCAAAAGTACACAGGTGTCTTAAAGTGGACATGGTCATGCCCACTACAACAGAAACGTTTCAAATCCCTTATTTGAATTATTCTGGGCTTAGCAGGTGGAAGCTTAGTAGATCTAAGAGCTGCTATTACGGAATGATCACTCAAAATGTTAGCAAATACATCTGTACCAGGAAATTTGTGAGATGCATTTGTGAAAAACAGATCTAAGGTGGAAGATTTTTCGGGACATTTTTTGTTTGGTCTGGTGGGAGAATCAATAAGTTGTGTTAGATTGAGAGATAGGCAACATTCCTTGAATTTATCACAGAGGGGGTTCGACTTATCCCAATCAATGTTGAAATCTCCTGCCATAACAATCTCATTGTGTTTTAAATTTCCTATGAATTCAGTCAGGGAGGACAGAGCTTCAGGTGTTGCAGAGGTGGGACGATAACAACCTACAACAGTTAAGATCTGACCTCCCTTCAAACTGATGTTCACAGCTAAAGCCTCAAACTGGTTTGTGATTGTTTTTTTAGATGCAATCCTGACAGCCAAAGAGTCTCTGATGTAAATAGCGACTCCACCTCCCCTTTTATTACGATCATGATAGATCTTAAGTTAATTGATTACCAGGTCATTTTTTCAGAACAGATTTGTTGAGCCAAGTTTCAGAGATAACGATCACATCTGCCCCAGAAGAACTGATTAGGATTTTCAATTCATCAAGTTTTTTTAGAAGGCTACGAGCGTTTACATGCAGGAAACGGAGACCTGAATTATTTTTAAACTCATTGGGAGTACTGTAGTTAATGGGGGGACCTGGGTTGGGCTGAATCCCTGAGATCAATAACATTAATATCAGACATTTACTTGACTTCTTTGTCACTGATGTGTAATTACAGGAGTTAACAGTGTGACATTTTGCCCCCATAAATGAACCATGAGAAACATTAATGAAGACACGATCATTCAGAACCCCAAAACAATGAAAGTTGCAGTGATGGGCAGATCCATATGTGTTGATAAGATTCAGTGATTCCAAGTAGTCTGAGAACTGAAAATAATGACAGTAATATGAATGATGCAGAAAAGTCTCAGACCATAAAGCGTCACAAATTGAGTGGGCAAACAATTCCGTTGTGGAGGCCCAACTGCAGTTTGTGTGAGGGGGGACTCCAGCCCCCCTGAGAATATGAATGGATGTGGCCATGGTGAACACAAGCTGGATCCAAAAACTGCAGTCATTTGTTATTGTATTGTAAAAGTCTTTAAATTAAAAAACATCCATTCAACCTTTATTTAGACCGGTTACAGTAATCCCATTGAGCCTCGAGGACTCATTTACAAGAGAGACTTGAAACAAAGTCCTGAATGTAAGCCAATAGATTCAATATTTGACATTGTCCAAAATACATTTGTCTTTATGCAGGCAACACAATGTATTATACTGTACAATCATAAAATGTAATGTAACTACAAAAATGATCAAAAATATTAATATTTTTTAGTTGACACATATGTAGCACCTACTCTCTTGTAGATTTTGTTTTGATACAGAAAAGAACAAGATTGCAAAAGTATGCAGTCACACAAATGATACAATTATACACACACACA
>JBBPBX010107684.1:0-11265 GCA_038048925.1 Garcialebias charrua
TCAACACCGTTAGCGGCGGTCCTCAGCTCCTCGAACAGCTTGGCCGACATAATAGTTATATCAGAACTGCCATCCAGGAGGGCTTCACGCTCAAGGACACCTTCCAGTGTGATAGGCAGGTAAGCTTTCTTAGCCACCCCCCTTTGTATAAAGTTACACAGAAACCTCACAGGTCTTGGCCCACGTTTCTGTTCACGTGTGACTCTGGCTGTGTAAGCTTGTTTACTGTCAGCATCTTGTTGGCTGTCAGCATCATGACCTTCAGGATGTTGTTGACTATCAGCAGTTGGTTTGCTGTCAACATCCATGGCAATGTCAGAAGTAGTGTGCGCTGAGTTATTTGTGTGCTCTGAGTCTTTGTGAAAGACAGTGCTACACATCGCTCCAGGTTGGTCAATGTTGATAGTGTCATTATCAATGATAACGCCACTCATTGTATCAGGTTGGTCAAGCACAGTAACATTCAAATCTACTGACAAACTACTTACTTCCTCTGTCTCTTCCGAGCATAGAGGTGTTGGGCCATTATTCCGGGACATTCGTGACTCTTTGCCTGTTTCGAACTGTTCAGTTCGAGGCGCGGGAGGTGCAGTTCCAAGGCTCGGGGGTGTCTGTTGGGACAACGCATAGTTACATGCATTATTCCGGGACATTCGTGACTTTTTGCCTGTCTCGAACTGTTCTGTTCGAGGCGCGGGAGGTGCAGTTCCAAGGCTCGGGGGTGGCTGTTGGGACGACGCATAGTTACATGAGTATAGGTCCTCATCCTTCAATTTCTTTTGAAGTCCACCCACCGATTGACCTTGGTTTTCACCCATCTGGTTCGATCTGAACCGTTGTGGGTCTCTTAGAGAGTGAACACCTACCTTTTGTGGTTCGTTGCTTGTCTCAGATTTTTCAATCTGAGGTGCTTCAGGGGCGGGGCTCCCTTTAAACCATTTTGAGTCACTGTTCCAACTGGTACCAACATTTCGGTGTATGTCAGTTTGAAAATCTTGTTCATTCTTGCTAGTATTATCCAACTCTTTTAACAACCGACGCGTGTTCTCCACCACTTCTGAGGTCAGAAGGCCTTTGAGACGATAGTGTTCATTCTCGCTAGTATCATCCCACTCTTTTAACAACCGACGCATGTTCTCTGCCTCTTCTGAGGTCAGAGGACCTTTGAGACGACGGTGTTTATTCTCGCTTTTTTGCGACTGGGATACGACCTTTTGACCTGGGCACGCCTCAGTGGGTGTTTTGTTTTGCATGTGAGCCTCAACAGCAGTTACAGCGCACTGTGTCATCACTGATTGTTTAAACTGATGTTGTAGCTCAAGGCCTTTTTTGAGACGTTTTTCTTTTTGTCGTTTGCTATTGTTGTCACTATCCATGTGCTCTGAGTTATCAAAGACAAGGTCACTCAATGTACCAGTTCGGTCATCCTCTGTATCATTCAAGTTTTCAAACAACCAACTTATGTCCACTATCTCCTCAGAGCTTAGAGGTATGTTGCCTCTTTCCTGGAACTTTTGTGACCTTTTGCTACTCCCGGACTGTCCAGTCCGCAGTGCAGGGGCAGGGCCTTTGCTCGGTGTAGACCGCGGAGGGTCACTTAAAGAGCGGACATCCACCGTTTGTGGTTTTTTGCTTATCTCGGGCAGCTTTGTCCGAGGTGCAGGGACAGGGCGTGTGCTCGTCCTTCTCAACCATATTGGGTCTCTTAACCACTTCGGGTCATTGTTCCAGCGGACACCTTCATGTCGTGGTTTTTTAGTTCGAAAAACATGTTTCTTCTCGCCTTTTTTAGGAGAGGGAGTTGATGAACTTGTCCCTTCCAGCTCCAGCGAGTGGGATTTGACCTTGTCTTGGTAATGTAGTTCACGCTCTGGTTTTGTTTTTAACCAGATCGGGTCAGGGAGTTGACGAACATCAAAACCATTTATAGCACGCCGTTTTATTTTTAATTGCTCAATCTCACTTTTTAACTCAAGTTGTTCTTGTTGAAAATTTTCTCTTCTGCGAATGTTATCTTGCCTTAACAATTCAAGTATTTCAGTGAGCAGCTGTAAAGCTTCATCACAATCGTTATCTCCCATCTTTTTGTTTTGAATTCGTTTGATCTCAAAACAGGATGCTCACTGTGTGGAGCGTGGTCAACCCACAATCCATCGAGTCAGTTGAGAATGATTTCTCATATTTTAGAAGAACTTTGCGAAGTTTGTCCCTTTCTTCATCAGTTTTCAGGGCGTCGGCTTGGGCGACCACCTGGTCAATCTGTGAAGCAACTGAGAGGGGTTCTTGTTCTTTGGGGAGCTCCAGTGAGTCCCCTTCAGTGTCGTAAAACCTGTCAACAGGTAGTGCACTGTAAGTTTGAGGGCATAGACTGTCTCCTTTGTTGAAACCGAACCTGCGGACAGTGTCCTGGTCGGACTCAGTGGGGGAGAAAAGAGCTATGGCCTGTGTTGGTTTCGTGAACAAGACTTGCCCCGTGTGTTGATTTGGGATCAAGTTTTCTGGGAGTCCTCCCAGAAATGGAATGCTTAGCTCAAAATCATGAAAATCAGTAGAGATCAACCATCCTAACTGTGTGTTTTTTGGGATCAGTACCTCTTCTGTGCTTGTGTTGCACACAGCAACAGTCGTGGTTCTGCAGTCGAGGGTCACGTGGCATGTGGCCTCTATGGACAGTCCCAATTTGAAAAACATAGGAGATGGTTGAAAGTATGCCTGTTTTGTGCTAATAGCTTGTCCTTTCATGATGTGACACATCACTGGCTTGTTCATAACCTGAGGTGGTACCGCAGTGTTATGGCTGTTAGCAATCTGGCAGACCTCTGGAATGGTCTGTCCAGCCATAAGGTTCTCTGTGGTTAGCACAGGAGACTCACTTGTGGCTGTGTCTAGTGACCACAGTACATTGTTGTTGATGTCCACTCGGACACCTAACCTTACCAAAATGTCGGAGCCTATGTAGGTTGCATGTGGTAAGTTCGGGACCACGAGGAACGGGTGATCCAGTTCTCGTTGGTTCCAGATCAGTTTCAGGTCAATGATCCCTTTTGCGGTCATTACCTGTTTATCGTTGGGGTCCAACGAAAAGCGGAAAGCCTTTTTGTTCATTTCTAGACCCAACTGTTTTTTAACCAAGGTTCCATAGAAAGCTTGGCTGATCGCTGATTTCTCCGTCCAAGGAGACAAAACAGCATCATCGGTGTGGGATCCTTGGATCTCAACACCTTTGACTACCTGTGGTAGGTAGTGTTCAGTGAGTGCCGACTGTTTCAGCTCGCAGAGGAGGCTCTCTCGTTGGGCCTTTTCTGCCTCACCTGTTGCTGAAGGTTCACTTACCGGGATTGTGCTCTCGTTGGAGGATCCCTTTGTGCCTTCCGCGGTACCTGCTGTTAGACAGTCAGTGTCACCTTGTGTAGGCATATCGATCGGCAGTGGTTGGCTCACTCTGGTCCACATTGTCTGATCGCCATAATCTATAATCGCGTCGAAGCGGTTTATAAAGTCTTGGCCGACCAAAAATGGGAATGAGTCAACGGCGGACACGTGTACCGGGTGGTATAGCGTCATTTCACCAATCTGCATATGAACCATGGCTATAGCTGTTAGGGTTGTTCTCGTCTCTGAGAGTCCCTGCAATACTACAGCACATTCTTTGAGGGGTATTTCCCTGTCAACACCGCTAGCGGCTATCCGTAGCTCCTTCAACAGTGTGGGAGACATAATGGTTATGTCAGCCCCACCATCCAGGAGGGCCTCTTCTGTGAGGACCCCTTCTAAAGTGATTGACAGGTAAGCCTTCTTAGCGGGCCCCTTCCTGATAATGTTACACAGGAACCTATCAGGTTTTTTCCGACGTTTGTTACGTCTACCATTGTCTGTGTGATTTTCATTCACCTGTACTGGTAGTGCAGTCACACATGGGTCTGAGTGATCGGTCTGTGACGAGTCATTGTCTTTGGTGAGTGAGCTTTCCCCCCCTTTTTCTGATGAGGGGCTCTCGGACTCTGTAACAATGATGTCATGGTTACAATCAACGTCTTGTTGACTGTCTGTACCCTGATTGTCAGCATCCTGACCATCAGTATCTTGGTGACTGTCAGCAATTGTGGCATTGCTGTTATTTGTGTGTTCTGAGTCACTATCAATGATAGTGCTACACATTACTCCAGGTTTGTTTTCCTTGTTTGTTTTTTTCAAACTTTCTAACAACCGACGTATGTTCTCCATCTCTTCTGAGGACAGAGGTTTAGGGCCTTTTTTCTGGAACTTCTGTGGGTTTTTCCTCGCCCCAGACTGTTCAGTTTGAGGTGCAGGAGCTGGCGCATTGCTCGGGGGTCCCCTCTGGGACCACCCTCTTTCATATGAGTCTCCTTGGGACCCATATTTCTTTTTCTTTTGGAATGCCCCCCTTTTTTGATGATGGGGTTCTTCCTCTTGATGCGGCCTGTACCACTTAGGGTCTCTGGACCCCTTTTGGTCTTTGTTCCAGCGGACACCTTCATTTTGCGGTCTGTCAGGTTGGAAATTTTGTTTATTCTCGCCTTCCTTAAAAGAGTGAGCTGGCGCTCTTGCTCCTTCAAGGTCTAGCGTTTGGTATTTGACCTTTTCACCTGGATACACTTCTACTGGTTTCTTGTGTCGCTTGTATGTTTCAAAAACACGTATAGCGCACTCCTTTAATTCACGCATGGTTTTTTCTCTGTAGTCGGCCATGAGGTTGGCCGTTGAACCAATCTCTGAATATAGATTGTTCATAAAAAGAAACTTAAAATCACGTTCATCCTCCATCCCTGGCTCATTCCGATCACCAAAAAAGGCTTCGAAAAGTCTGTCATAATATGGGATTGGATGTTCATTCTGCCCCTGAGTGATTTTCAATGCGGCTTGGTAGCCAACGTCTCCCATGCGAGGAGCATATTCTTGCAGTAGAGTTTCGCAGAAAAGTTTGTAATCCTTCAAAATGGCGACTGGTTGACGCGCAATGAAGTGCTGCACTTTCCTGTTTGTGGTGAGTTTGATCAAACTGATTTTATCGTCAACCGTAGCGTTCGGATAGCATGCCAGTTTAAACTCAATGTCTTTCAGATAGGTATCGGTTTCAGTCGAACCATATTGCCCTGGCTCAAAACGTTGAACGAACTGGGAAATTTTATGGAGTCGTTCTATTGGGACAGCGAATTGAGAGCCATTAATAGTGATATACCCACCCGTCTGCGCACCAGGTACACCTGTAGACATGGGGTACGTAGGTACCTGCCATTGGGTTGTCCCAGCAAATGTCTGTTGAGGTGGAGGTGGGGGTGGTGGCGGAGGGAGTAGTGCATCGGGCATGGGCGGGGGCGGTGGAGGAGGGAGTGGGTCATCAGGTATGGGAGGGGGCGGCGGAGGCGGTGGATTCTCAAGGTGTTTACTCATGAGATCCAAACATTTTCTCTCTTCGTCAAAGAGTTTGTTCATTGCTGATGCACGCTCTATTCTACAACTGTTCAGTTGGACTCTTAACCCATCATTTTCACGTTGTAACATCATGTGCTGCTCTTGTGATTTTCTATAATCATCTTGCAGCCTAGTGATAATGATTCCAGGGTGTCCGTGCATTTGTCCAGCGCGTCCCGTGCCTCCCCACAATCCGCCTGAATCGACTTGTACTGATGGTAATACTTATCCCTCTCCACCACACATTTTTCCAACTCACCTTGTGATTGGTCAAAATCCCTTTTTAACACTGTGCATTCTTCGTAGAGACTACGCGCCTGTTCAGCGCTGCCCATACTCGACTGTGTTAAACTCTTTACCTCCTGCTGTAAAGTGGCAACCTCCATTTGTGCTGTTAAACATGATGTAGAGACAGCCCGGCGTACAGCAGTTTCAAAGTCTAGCTTGGCCTTTAACAGAAGGCTCAATTTAGCCAAACGTTTATCTCTGTCTGCTTTCTTTTCAGCCGTTGTGGTTCCAGCTGTTACAGTTTTTAATGCTCTGTCCACATCTGCTTCCTCCATCAACTGTGTCTCTTCATGATAGTTTGTGATGGACCCTGTGAGTGAAAATAAGGCATGTTCGATCCAATCTGCTTTGGTCGGGTCGTGGCCTTCAGTTGGCACAGGCTGCCCCGTATCAGTGGTGTCAGGGGTCTCACCCTCTGTGCCTGCCATCTTTTATCTGGATTTTCAGTGAAAATAAAAATAAAAGATGCTCTGTATTCGTTACTCTAAACTTTTCACTATTTGAAATAAACAGGAAAGTTTAAATGTACACAGGATAACTGGAAGATGATGTGTCAGAGAGAAGGAAGAGAAAGGAAAATTTTTCAGTTATCTGGAGTGAAAACTGTACTTTTGTTTGTTATTTTAAATTCTTTTGTATTTAAAATAAGCAAAAATGTTTGTCTGTACCTCTGTTATTCTAAATATTTTATTTAAAATAAACAGGAGCTATTGTTTGTGTACAGAACAAAATTAAAAGCTGGTAATTCACCATAAAAATGCTGACTTTTTTATGATGTTTTTGAGAAAACTCATCTGTCAACGTCTTTTAACCAACAGGGGGCAGCTTCGAGACTTAATGATATCACGAGGAGACTGATTTTGTTTATTCAGTATTTAAACTAAAAACAACCTTTTCAGAGTTAGTTTCTAGTGTATCAGTGATAAACGCTCGAACCACGTTCTTGTCAGAGACAAATCTATGTTGTTAGACAGTTTAGATGGCTTTAAATGAGTTTTTAAACTCTCAGTGAAATCTCCGTTTGTCCTGTGAGTGTGTGAACTGCTTGTCACCCGAAGTGCACCTGGAAATGACGACACAAGTAGGCGGGTCGACGCAGCGCGTCACCAGCTTCCGTTGAGCGAGGCGGAGCTCGCTAAACAGATACGTGACGTCAACCAATCAATCACAGCGTTTGTAGTTCATTCCCAAGCGTTCATGGTGAATGAAGTTTTCTTACCTTCGCCCAATGCAGTACCGGAAATGACGACAAAGTGGGTTGGTCGCAACGGCGTGCGTTCCCACTACAGCGAATCAGCGCTCGCCACGAGTGATTGACAGCTCACAGCTCTCGTTCATCCAATCACAGCTCATAAACAACGTGTAGGACACGTCTATGTAACGTTAGCTTAGCACGCAACTCTAGACTCTTAAACAACTCAAACGCTTTAAATTAACTTCCCAAAATTCTGAAACGTGGCAATCACAATTAAAACAGGCACGACTTAGCTACGTTTAGTAACCCAGCACTGCAGCTGCAGAACAAACACGGACTCGCTCGGAGCCACTTAAAGGTCGGTTCCGGTCCACTTTTTAATGGAGCAGGAAACGGGTCTGACAGAACCCAGCCGACAACGTTCTAACAGTAATATGCTTTTTCGACCTGCTCTAATATGTAAAAATACCACACACAGCAATCTCGCAGATGTTAACAGCTTTTCAGGCAGTTTGACTCGGCGGTCAACAAAGCTTTGTACCGGAGTCTGTGCGTGAACTGGGCCGAACGGAACCAGAACCCCCCCACAGACCACGGGCTGACAAAACTTCACCTAAAAGCTTCCAACAGCGTGTTAAGGAGTTGAACAATAACAATCTCTCAGCTTCAAATGATAAAAACATGCAGAATCTGCCTGTCTTGAACACTCCAGCCAAAAATTATCACCTTCAGAGTCCAAAAATTGGAACAATCATGCCAACATAACGTTTCAAGTTCATGAGAGATCACAGATTTATCAATAAACTTTCAGAAAAACTCGTACTGGCCACCAGATGAAGGAAACATGAGGGAGACCATATATTGTGTCTTTAAACACATATAGTGCCACCCAGATGTAACTAAAGGATTTTAACAGGGGTCAGTATTAAGCTGACCTCTTTATCCTTAATTAATTTACTTATTCAGATTGAATAGTAATTTCACGGATTCTTTTCTTTTTCAGTTTACCCAATATTTCTGTGATCTTTATGATGGATAAATAAACAAAGCCATTAAGTGACAAAGACGTTAACTTAGTTGGTATGCCAGGCGACACTACCATTTATTTAAAATAAATCAACTAAATTAACACCATTACACTTGATTGACATGATTTCACTTTCTTTCAATTTAATACGTCAGCACACTTAAATTTAACACAACAGACTTCAATATTGGATGTTAAACATATTTAGTCTGAGGGCTCTTTAGCTTAAAATAGTTTCCAGCTTAGATTGAGAGAAAAAGATAGGAGGAAGATGGGAGATGGTTTAAAGGAAATTATCTTGAGCATGATACCAAAAGTGACACTTCCATCCGACTTCTGCTAAAATCCAGGTACGTTTTGTAAACAGCTCTTTACCTTTCGACGACGAGTCTGATAAAGAAATGACACCAGCCTTCAGATGCGCAGAGTCCTTTAGTCCCAGCACGTCCAAAACTGGTTCTAGTTCACGTTTCAACGTCTCCTGGTTTCCGCTTGGTCATCAGAGAATATGTCAGCTCCTGGCCTCTGACTTCAAGATAAACTTATTCCAGGAAGGAATAAACAAAGTTTTGAGCTTGCGCTCGTTCGAAGTGGACTCATAACAGCCTGTTATTTAGTCCTTAGCCGAATGACTGTCCTTGGCGGGTGACAGGCATTCATTCAGCTCTTTGGGACGTCTTCATGTCTTTGAAGCTCCCAGAAACTCCTCAGGAACTTTCTCGTTCCTTCCAAACTCTGAAGCGTTCTTGCAAACAAACGCTTTTACTCAAAAATGTTGAGATTAGAACACACTTTCCTCATTGGTCCGTGGGCCAAGAGGAGTGTGAAAACGTGAAGTGAAAAACTCAAGGTTGACAGCAAGTCTGCTTAGATAACAAAGAGGAATGTTTTGGAAAAGTGTCTGAAAGAGAGGAGACATCTCGACGCTACCGAGAGTTTCAGCTGAACTCAACAAAAACAACTCCTGAGCAAGTCAATCTGACACCTCATTCAACTTTGTCATAGATATTTTGAGTAGACACTTTCATTTGGTCAAGCAACACAGTAATACTACATATTAAAAGAATAACAGCATATAACATATATCATGAAAATGACAAAAGTTATTCTTTTGATTACATTAGAATAAAATCAAAGATAGAAATAGTCTCTTTTGGTGACTATGTGACTCAGATTACATCTAATGGAATGATTTTGTGGTAAATGTCTTGCTTTACTGAGAGGTCAGTAAAGGTCATCACTGGACAGTTCAAAAACCTTAGTTTGACCCTGGGTAGGTCCACTACAATATTAATAATAATAACTAATAGTTTTGTTTTTCCTGTGACTTATCTGCAGTATGATAAATGATAGGAGCATAATAAATGCTCCCAATGTTTTGTTGGTCTTTTTTTTCTTTTTGTAAAGACGGTTTTTATGCATTTATATTTATTTATTTATTTTGCATCATAAGACACTGTGACGTCATCGGCTACTCGAGCGTCATTCGAGTTTTTTTATGTTAATGTCGAGGTTAAAAATTATGTACTCGTTCAACCCCTATTACATACATCAGCTTTAAAGAATGAAACCTTTTATCTGAGAGACAACTAATCATTGTCATTCTATTTCAAAAGCATTTTGTTTATTACAGCCTGGTGTCTTGTCCCTTGTCTGCTGTTGGGACAATAGAGTTGGGCCAGAGGACAACGTGACCGACCCCAGAGAAGCACCTGAGGGTGGTGTCGCATTGGGTCATCACTTCATCGGTGCAACAGTGCTGCTGGGTGTCCAAAGCACCCGAGGTTGACGTTCACGTTCATCTGTGTCACAGTTCTGCTGGTGACCCCACCTCTTCTATGCCAAGAAGTGTCTTGAAGGAGGACAGAGTGAGGGTCCTTGCCACAAAATGAATCATGTTGAGAAAACAGGATGGCTTCAAATGTCCTGTGAATCTGTCCTGCTGGTGATGTAAGCAGAAGGTGTCCAACGAATGTGACATTCCAGTACAACAACCTTATGCATCGCAACTTTAAGGTCTATTTAGCAACAAGATGTGAATAAAAAAACAGTTGGAAATTGCAGGTGTTATGCAAGCTGATTCCAAAGGGTGGTACCAACAAAGGACTTTCGTGTGTGGTGAACATTTCTGATGTTCATTGATTGTTTTTAAAACCTGAAGTGATGAAATATGATATCAAGAAATGTGATTTGTTTTTAAACCTAAATGATGATAAGACTAAATGATAAATAATTTGAGTTACAAATAAACCTCACCTATGACATGCAACAGTGTGGACAGCTTATAAACGAGTGGTATATGTGCTGCAAACAGGTCGTGTTAACCCATGTTTTAAATAGAAACAGGGTGTTGTGTGACTGGACAGTAAAATAGTCCTCAAAAATACCTAGGTGCCTTTTTTAATTTTTTTAAAGGATGAATGTGTTGTACACTAGTGGGAGTTGGGACGACATGACTTATTGATTGGCTAATTGGCAATTTCTGCACGTTTCCTGGCAGTCTCCATTTGAATCCCTTCAGATTAGGGCTGAACGATTTTGGAAAATAATCTAATTGCAATTTTTTTTCTATAAATTGCAATTGCGATTTAAAACGTGATTATTATTTTTACATCTTCTCAAGAATTTTTCAACAAACATCTGTTTTATAATAAACAATGTCAGATTTATTTAAAGCAGAGATTACAATAAAGCAAACAAATTTATGCCTTTTCTTTTCACCATTTCTATTTTTTCTTGTTTCATAAACATACCGAATTCGTCGGACTTTAACACGCTCCTGTATATAACACGCTTTGTCCAATTATTGCCAATATATTTGAAAAATCCGTATATAATACGCTTCGGTGTTTACTACGCATCTATTATGTATCACCGCTACGCGACGCGTCAGCGCCTCGTTTGCCCTGCTTAAAATGGCGGCCACAGAAGCGTCAGCATGGAAGGACTTTACAAGATTAAAACGGTAAAAACTATTATTTCTTTGCTGAGAAAAAATATATTTCTTAACTGACGTTATAGCACAAGGGTTCCCGAGCTTAACCGTTCCTTAATCAATTCACGAAATGGTCAAATCTGCTGAATTTAAATTGTTTCGGTTTGACTTTTTCCAAACAGCCTCGGAGCGCTATGAAAATCAATTGTAAATAAATCGAATTTTATCTCAAATGTCTTCTACAGGTCAACAGTCGGTAAATGAAACCCATATAATTACACTCTGTAAGCAGAAAAAATATCCACCGAGTGGTTTCTGAGCTGTTTATCTAAACAGTAGGTATCTGTTTATGGTAGCTAACAGCTAACATGCTAAAAGCAATTATTT
>JBBPBX010107685.1:0-11265 GCA_038048925.1 Garcialebias charrua
GAGGGGGACAGTTGAACCCGGAGGCCTCCACCCCTGTTTAATGATGGACGGTTTCTTTTCACAAAGATGGCCTCCTTTACTCCTCTCTCAAACCATCGTTCCTCTCTATCAAGGATGTGAACATCTTCATCCTTGAAAGAGTGACCGCTGGCGTGGAGATGAGTGTAGACTGCAGAGTCCTGACCTGATGATGTTGATCTTCTGTGCTGGGCCATCCTTTTGGCCAGTGGCTGTTTAGTTTCCCCGATATAAGACTGATCACAGCCCTCCTGACACTGAACAGCATACACAATATTACTCTGTTTGTGCCGGGGGACTGGATCTTTGGGATGAACCAGTCTTTGCCGTAATGTATTTTGGGGTTTAAAAGCCACTGGGACGTTGTGTTTAGAGAATAAACCATGATCCATTGTTAGGCTGATGGCCCTCCTTGATCATGTGAGCAACTGGTTTCAGGCTGTCATCAGCCAACTGGTTGTGCAACACTGTGGGAGGGTGCTATTTATAAGACTGAGCTGAACACAGCAACTCAGACTGAGGAAGTCTTTCGGACGAAAGACGAAACGTTTCTACATTTTTTTTGTTGCTTTGTTTTGTTTTATTTTTTGAATGTCCAGAGGACCAGACTTAGCTTTTTTAGATTTCACTACAATGTAAACTTTATTAATACAGGCTAGCCTCGTTGAGTCATGGGGACTCATTTACAAGAGGGACCTGTCTCACTCACACCAAACAACCATCCACTCTCACACTCACACCTAGGGTCAATTTAGAGTCACCAATCAGCCTAACAAGCATGTTTTTTGGTCTGTGGGAGGAAACCGGAGTACCCGGAGGAAACCCACGCATGCACGGGGAGAACATGCAAACTCCACCCAGAAAGGCCCCGGACCGGGATTTGAACCGGCAACCTTCTCGCTGAGAGGCAGCAGCTCTACCAGTTGTGCCACCGTGCTGCCCAAGGCATGGTCTGATAAACAATCAGACAGCAGCAGGAAGGAAGGAAGGAAGGGTTCTCCGTGCACGTGATGAAAATATCAGAACCAGCCTTCACAGAGAACCTGCTGATGGACGTTCATGTAGAATTTATTCACACAATGCAAACAAACATCCACACTCCTGCTCCATCAACTGTGCTTGTGTGTCTGCATGCACATTCGGGCTACACACCCTCCTCTCCATGCATGTGCATGCAGTCACTCGTGGAGGAGCAGTGAGTGCTGAATGAACTCCCTCCTCACCTCATGGTCTTTTCTGCAACTCCTCATTTTATAGAGTGTAGTGCAGATGTTTTACAGAGGAGCAGAGTTGAGACACAAAGCAAAGACGGAGACAAACGAGTCCTTCATGTTCCTTCATGACCACATCCTCCTCTCAACAAGAAAGAGGGACTTATTACGCCCCGTCTAAACGCTCCATGAGGAGCTGCTGGGCTGGAAGACTCCCAGTAGCTGATGTGGGCCTGAGCTACTGGTCTGCTTTAAGGTTGAGAGAGCAGCAGCTTCAGATGAATGTCCACGTCCACAAACACATCTGTTAGAAACAGTCTGATGCTTCAAAACAGCTCCAAAAGACACAAGTTCAGATGAAGCATCAAACAAAACAAAGAGAGGAGGAAAATGTGACATAATGGAATGGGATCATCAGTTCTGTCAATCAGTCTGTATCTAAAAGCTGCACATGTCAAGTCCAGAACAAAGGTCTCACCAGCTCAGTCCACAGATCAACATCCTGCTAATGTCACCCGACTGCCTTGCACAAGGATGAGGATGACGACAAAACAATTGGGACAAGAAATAAAGGATTCTGAGTGTGAAACAACAAATGATGTGAGAGAAAAGTGGGAGGAAAACATCCAAGAACATCTGGGGGGTCCAGGACCACCAACAGCTGCAGCAACAGAACACATCAAATCAAATGTAGTGTTTCAAAGCACAGCTGTGAGGAGTTGATCCAGATCTATAGATCAATAGATATCAGTTTTGCATTAGAAGAAACAAAGCTGCTGTGCAGATGTGTGTGGGGCAGATCACATCTGTGTTCAGCAGCATCCAGTTTGCCTCATGCAACAGGTCAGAGAGAGTCCTGTCCAGCACCTCAAAGGTGAGACAGGTCTGCCCCATGTACTGGAACCAGTCCTAGAACTGGACCAGGTTACAGGCTCTGTGTTCAGGACACTGATCATGTTCATCAGGAACATCTGGAAAACAAGACGAGGACACAAACTAGATGATGTAATGAAAGATGAGCAGCTTGTGGTGCATCTTCAAGCAGAGCAGAAAGAAAAGTGTTGAATCTTCATGAACACACGTCTGGGATCAACCTCTTTATCAGAGTCCTGGAAACATCTGGATCCTTCTTCAGGATCTGAACAGCTGCTGTCTCCTTGGTCTTCAGGCTCAGACATTTGTCCACTTGGACAAAAACAGCCTTCAGCAATAAACTCCAGGACGGAGTGATGAGAGGAGCCGCCGAGCAAAGTTTGACCAGCTTTAATGTCAGCTTTAGTCAGTGTGACTGTGGACAGAAACTTGTTCAAGTTCTTTTTTCTTTTTGTCATTCCAGACACATTTAAATCACAGAGACATCAAATCACATTTCTTCATCAAATAAACAACAATCAGGTAGAAAAACTGTCATCAAGTCCTAAAGTTCAGCCATTCTCTTAGAAAAAACATCAAATAGTTGTGTAACATCATTACATGTTGTATAAATATAGAATACAGGCTGATCCATGAATCAAATGAGATCAACTTTATTAATAAAGCAGATTTAAACAACAAGAGTTGACCAATGTGCTGAACAACAAACTCCAAAATAACATCCATAAAACAACAAAGTGAAGGTGTTCAAACACAACATTTAAGAACAAGTCCAAATCTATTCTTAAAGGAGTCAATGAAAAAAGACTTGAGCTGCTAAAATCATTGGAAGCCAAAGGAAATGAACTTTTCAGTTTGAAACGTCTCAATCCAGAGGCTGAACATGATGGAGAGTAGAAGACTGTTGAGGCTCTTGTTGAATTCTTTCACTTTGAATTCTTCAACTTCACCTGGATCAAACTGGAACACATTTCTAACTATTTCACTCCTTTGATTCTGTCAAACAGATGTGAGCAAGAGGAAACAGCTGTTAAAGGAACACTGGCCTCAACCACCACATGCTGCTGAAATCACTTGTGGACAATATTTTCACTGATGATCCACAGAAAAGTCATCTTGTGTGCAGCGTTCAAAATGACTTTTCCTGCTGCGTTCATGTTTCCACTTTGTTTTCACAGCAGATGTTTGCAGCAAAGTGGACTTTATTTCAGCTGATGTGTCCCGAGTGTTTGAGTCTGAGACCAGAGACATGTTGGAGTCTGCTCACAAGAAACACTTCAATGAACACGTCCAGCTTCAAGTGTCTCACAGAAACCTCTGTTTGTCTTTCTCTAAAGTCTTCAGAGTGGACAATCAAATGATGTCCTCGCATCACTTTTCACATTTAGGACACAATTTAAAACAGCAGCACAAGCAGCTGTTTGATGAAACACTATGTGACTCCATGAAGCATCAAATATTCTACATTTAGCTGCTGATGAAGGAAAGAAAATCATTTTGACTTTGAAAACATCTCAACTCTGTGAGTTCAGTCAAAAAACACAAACACAAAAACACTTTTGGATGAAAAAACATTTGAGTGTTTCAAAACATGAAAGTAGTTTCTATGTTGAAACATTTCCAGATGTATTTTTGAACTGTTCCTCTGGATCATTCAAACATCTGTTTATTGTCTGTCTGTCCATCCATCATCTAAAGCCTGAGCTTCACAACCAAACATTTCTGACAAACACTGAACCAAAGGTTCACTTTGAAATGAAGCTTTGCAACTATTTAACATCAACTTTCACATTCGTTAACAAAACTTTGTGATTTGATGAAAAATGAGTTTTTGAAGCTTTAAAAATAAAAATATTTAATTAGTCATAAGATTTTTGATGTCCAAAGAATGATTTAGATTTAAATGTCTTTGTGTTTGACTATAAAATGGACAAAAATGTCTCAGTTGAGCTCAAACTGGTTTCTGTGGAGTTTTGGATCTTTTGAATCCAAATTTATTTTATTTATTTATTTATTTATTTATTTGTTCATTTTACATTTTGTAAAGAGAAAACATTTATACATTATAGCAATAAAATGAAAAAAGAAAAAAACATAAAATGAAAGGAGCTAGGGAGAAGAAAAAATTCTTATTTTACCTGCCCCTTTTTTCTATAACAACAAAAAAAGCGAGATTAATAAAAATAACTCAATCAAGTATACAAATTTCCAAGCAACTCAACCAATGATACAAAATTTAAGCAATTTACATGATTTGAATACACATTTAAATTTTTAGTACAATTTGAATATTTAGTATTTAATTAACATATTAGCTTTAATCATTTTTTTAAAGACTATAAGTGAGTTAGTAGTTTTAATTTCATTTTTTAAACTATTCCACAAGTCAACACCTTGTATTGATACACACCGTCCTTTCAAACTTGTTCTGTATTTTGGCTTTGTAAAAATCTCCATCATTGGATCTGTTGATGTTCACTGATTTACTAAACTCAAACCTCTGATGGATTTCTTGAAATGTCCGCAGGTTTCTGTGAGGAAAACATTGAACATTTACATTTGTCAACAACAAACAGACTGTGCAACAGTCGCTGGATGTGCTGAACAAAACGTTGAACTTTGTGAAAAACAAACATTTTATTTCTTGTATGTTTAGAAGTTCAGAGTAAAAACACTCAGCACAAAGTCATGAAGAGCGCTCCAACAAATCAGGAAGTCAAAAACTAAATCCTTCAAGTTTGTTCTCATCTCGATGGTTAATGCATTCCTCATTAAAGAATTATCAACCAAAATGGAGCCAGCTGCCAACTAGCATGTGTTTGTTTAGCTGCGGAAACAGCCGAAGTGACAGAAAATAGGTGAACAATGTTGACGTGTGTGGAAAAGTTGTTTGTGATGGAGAACAGTTTGAATTTGTTACTTTGTGTTTATGTTCTAATTTGTTGAGTAAAGTTTGGCAGCAGATAAATGATGACTTCTGTTTTATTATTATTATAGCTGCTTTACTCATTTTGTCTCTTTTATTTAGCGTTTAGCTGCAGATTCATTCTTATATTTCCACCTAAACGTCTTCTAGGAGATTCTACGCTTGTCCCATTCCTCCATATTTGTTGACCTCCACAGACTCCAGCAGACAAATGGAGCTCCATCATGTGACTCCAGTTTCCACATGATGTTTGACACATTCAGCTGAGTGCTCTGTTTACACACAGTTTGTAGCCACATTTCAGAATTACACATGAATATATGTGGAAAGCTACTGGAGTCAACTCTTCCAGACTGGAGGAGAACATTTTCATCTTTGACTTCATAGTTAGTAATGAGGAGCTTTTAAAGAAACTCCATCAAAGTCTTCACTGGATGAACATGAAGTGATGAAGTCAGAGGACCTGACTCAAACTTTTTAGACTGTAAGGGACCAGACGGTGGTCTCTGATACACCTTTGTCTTTTTGAACTGTCCAGTGATGCTTTTTGCTGATCCTATCAGTAAACAGACATTTACTACAATTTATTCCATTAGTTGTAATCTGAGAACATATATAGTCACTCACAAAGAGACTATTGGCTTTTTTAATTTTATTCTAATGTAATGCTGGTGAAGATTCTCAGTCGTCCAGGACATGATAAATCAAAAAGGCGTTCAATTCAAGATCAACTGGACTTTATTTGTAACAGAAGACGTTTCGCTTCTCATCCGAAAAGCTCCGAAATTTGAATTGATAAAGCTTTTCGGATGAGAAGCGAAACGTCTTCTGTTACAAATAAAGTCCAGTTGATCTTGAATTGAACGCCTTTTTGATTTTAATGTAATCAAAAGAATAACATTTTGTCATTTTCATGATATGTGCTATTATGCTGTGTTACTCTTTAATGTGGAGCATTACTGTGTTACTTGACCATATATTGGTGTCAAGAGTTGAATTTTATGTCAAATTGTGCTTTTCAGATTTGTTTTAGAAGTGTTAAGACGCTAATCCAAGTATTTCACTACTGGAGACTATGCGTCTGTCTTTTTCCTAAACATTTCTCTCTGCTTCTGGCTGTAACCTTGAATCTTGATAACAGCAAGTGAACTCCTCGACTGGTTCTTCTGAACCAATCAGAGAGGGACAAATCACTGATCTCAGATCCTCTACTAAGGGTTCCAAGCTTTCCTGAAACCTCTAGTTCCTGTAAGGAAAAGGAGATGTGAACTTTCTCTTTAAGCTGTCGGACGTTTGGTCAAGAGCCAAAGACTTTCGTTCTTCAGTAAGGACTAATAACATGCTGGTTATCAGTCCACTTCGAACCGAGCGTAAGCTCAGAACTTTGTTTATTCCTTTCTGGAATAAGTTATCTTGAGCCAAAACCATCACTGCCACGACTTCTGCCGACTAAAGCAAGTATCACCTACACTGAGAGCTCTTTACCAGAACCGAGGCGGACGCCTTAAGGTAAAGGAGCAGCTGTTTGCTTACTGGAGGTGTGATGATATCTTAGCTGGACGTGTATGGAAGAGTGTCATCTGGTTTTATAAATGCAAGAGTAAAATCATACACTCTCAGGTATTAAACTCATAATTAAACTCATGTATTAAACTTTTCACCTCATGTTAAGAATCATGCACTCCAAATGACTCTGTGCATCTTGTGACCATCTTGATCTGCTGACTCTGTGCATCTTGTGACCATCTGTGCGAAACCAACCGTTTGTTCCTTATTTTAATGTCATGTTCCTCATTTTATCTGCTGATTAAACTGTGACCTTCTCGTGTTAGTCTAAAAACACTGTTGCATTATAAGAAAGTGCTGAATGCTCATTTTCCATTTGCTGAATGCTCATTTTCCATGTGTTATCAGAAGTTTCCACCTTGTGATAGATAAGCACCTCCTCGTTCCACCCATTGTACCACCCTGTTCCTCCCTCAACCCCTCCCCAAATTAGCTCCTCCTATACGAGGGTTTTAATCCATGCTGTGTTACTCTCTGAGCTCAGAGCAGAGCCAGACAGCTTCAGTGCCTGTATTATTTCTGTTCTCAATCTTGCAAGATTCATTAAATCTTTTAAACTTGAACTTCGTTTGGACAGCCTTGCCTCGTTATTCAAGAAGTTTATTTCACAATCTGGCGTCACGAACAGGATATTGCGTTTGACTGGACCGCCGCTGGAGACGACCGGACGGGACCCGGGACCGTGGGTCTGTAAGACCTGCTCCTCTTTCCTCGAGTAGACTTCAGAGACGAGAGGACGTTTCGGTCCTCACAGCGGGAGAGCCAGCATCGACAATATTCAACGAACCAACGAGAAGGCTGGGAGGTAAAGTAAAAATCTCTTTTCAAGTTTGAAAGATTTAAGCCGGAGTAAAACTGAGACGAGACGCGTTCAAGGACCGTAGGAAATTTGAGCGCGAGAACACGAAAATCGCTGTGAGCGTTTATTTTTAAACGCAAGAACACGTAAATCGTTGTGAGCGCGAGAACACGTAAATCGTTGTGAGCGTTTATTTTTAAGAACGCAAGAACACGTTAAAATTGTGAGCACTCGATAGTGCAAGAACAATTTGCGCGTTAAACTCTTAACGCAGGAAGGTCCGTCCGAAAACCAAGCACGTAGGTAATTCAAATGTAGAAATACGTTAATAAATTACCGCCAATCGTGCCGCACGTAGGTTGTTATGAGGTAGAAATACCTTAAAGACTGCCGCAAATCGTGCTACAGCAGAAGTAAATTTGGGGAGCGCTCGATAAAAAGGAAAAATAAAAAGCAAAAAATAACAAATAAAAATAGATAAACCTGTGTAGTTACACTCGTTTTGAGATAAAATAAAATAATTAGGCGAATAAGCTGGTTATAAAACAGATAAATAAATTCATTCAAAAATAAATAGGTATACAACTTGGTTTTAAACAATAAACAAATTCATTCAAAAATAAAATAGGCAAATAACCTGTTTTTAAAACAGGTAAAATTAACTGAAATATTAAATAAATATAGATAACAAATAGAATTAAATAGATATAGTAAAAAAGTAAATAAAACAGACATTTAAATCAAATAAAAAAAAACAAAATGGGAACAAAAAACAGCAAAAGCGAAGCTTATATACCATGCGGGCCTGAAATTGACCGTATGAGAAGACTTCACGGTGATTTGTGTCTAAGTTTTGTGCCACAGTGGCATTGTAAATTCAATTTTCCAAGAAATGGATCGTTTGATCCACAGGAAATACAAAAATTAGAAGAACAATTGTTAGAACAAAAACGTAAGATCTGCAGCAAGAAAAAGATTCCACAAGGTGAGTTGTTAACAGTGACCAATCATGAGCAAGCTTTTAAGCTGTGGAAAAATGAATCCAAATTACAAAGTCAAAGAGTAATATCAAAAAGCCTTCAGATGACCCAGAAGATTAAGAAAGCAGACCAGAAGGCTCCAAAAGAGACAAAACATTTAGGAAAGAAAAATAAGAAAGGGACAGAAACACAAACTAACCCACTCAATGTTTCTTTCTCTCCCTCTGCTCCACCTGCGACTGGATCTTCTGGCCTCCCACCTCTCACCGTGCCGCTGTATCCTTCACTGGCACATCTGAGTTCACCCCAACCACCACCGTACCCTGAGCCACAGAGAACTGGACAACTTTCAGACTGGTTTCTGGACATGGACATGGACGATGACTTCCAAGGCTCCAAGAAAAAGGAGAAACCAGGAACGTCAACTGAATCAGGTACTGACAACACACCTGACTCTTCATCCTCACCCTCTGATTTGACTAACATCTCAACATCAGACACTGAACATGAGGAAATAGGTTCTGGTGGACCACCAGCCAGGAACACAAGATTTCAAACTGACATAAGTCAGCTTAAGCAAAAAGCAAGTCAAATTCAAGAGGAAGTTGAAAAAACTCAACAAGAAATTGCAGACAAAAAGAAAGACAAAACCACCATCATCACTGCACCCATGATTGAGGTGGGTGGAGCTGAACAATCACAATTGGTCTATAGACCTTGGCCACACGCCGTGCTGATTGACATGGCCAAGCAGCACCTGCCTGATAGAGCCCAAGGTGGAGAAGTGATAGCTCTGGCATTGATCACGTTAGTCAGAGTGATAAGACCAACTCTCCATGAGATAAAGGTCATTTTATCAGCAATATATGGCCTTGGGTTTGTCTCCCAAATTGACCCTGAACTTTTTGAAAAGGAAGACGGTTTTCAACTCGTCAGTCCAGACATCAACGCAACAAGCAACGAGGAGTATTTGAAAAATGTAAAAGAAATTGGGGAAAGCCTGGTTAAGGTGTTCCCAGCTGCTCCTTGTTATGCAGACATTGCGAGCACGACCCAGAAACCTGATGAAACTCCACAAGACTACGTGAACCGTCTCCTGCCCATCTTCAAAACCCACTCAGGCATCCGTGAGCCTGACGGGAACTGGAGACACGACACAGCCCCCTCACCATTTGAAAACATCTTCTGCCAGGCGGTCCTGAACGGTTTTCTCTCACCAATAAAGAAATCAATCAAGACCACCTACATAGGCTGGAAGAAGAGACCACGCCTGACTGATCTCCTGAATCATGCTGAGCACGCATGGGACCTGCATGTGACAGAGGTCACCACCACTCAGAAGAAAAAACAAAAACTGCATGATGACGCTCAACTGACTCTGCTTCAAGCAGCCACTCAGCTGACCCTGAACCAGGCTCAAGCTGCAAATCACCCTCCAACAGCTGCGAATCACCCTCCAGCAATTCAAAAAACTGATTTTGCTCCACCTAGACCACAGCCATGCTTCAACTGTGGAAGCCTGGATCACTGGGTCCGCAACTGTCCACACCGACAAGGACCAAGAGGCCGAAACCAAGTTCGCAACAGGTACGGCAACCGAGGCAGAGGTCAGTTCAGGCCCTATCCAAACCAAGGGCCCAACTGCAACCAAGACTTCAACTTCAGACAAAACCAACATCAAGGCCCGCCCCAAGGCAGAAACGAAGCTGGACTCAGGGGTGGACAAAGCCAGAGGGGTTACTCAACCTGACTAGCCGAAGATGGTGGGAGCCAGGGATTTCAGACCGCAAGTGCCAGCACACACACACCTGTTTCTGAAACAAATGACATACACACACATACATACACAGGAGAAGTTATTCCTACTTACTTCAAATACACTCAAGCTGCTTATCTGAAACTACCAATGATAACTGCAGTGGTTGAAAACATTTCATTACAATTTCTTGTAGATTCAGGAGCAACACAGTCATTGATCATGCGTAAATGTCTTCCAAATGCTCCACTTTCTAACAAAATTGTCCATTCCACAGGTGCATCTGGCCAGACAGTTCCTGAAGCGGTCACAAGTCCGCTCAAGATCATCGATCCTTTTGATCATGAAACACATGAACATCAGTTTTTGCTTTCTGACTCTTGCCCAATAAATTTATTAGCAAGAGATTTGATTCTGAAATTTAGATTGGCAATAAACTGTGCACCTGATGGTTTGACTGTGTCTAAACAATTAGAGTCTGATGCTCTGGTCTCTCTCACACCTGAATTATTGTTCATTTTTCAGTGGTTGTTAATTGATCCACATCAGAGACATACTCTGCTTTCAATGGCCAGAGAAAGGCTGCCACCTAGTGTCTGTTTTATGACTGAACCACATCTACACTGCACTGCTCATGTCGTTTCAGATCCAGCTGACCCATTAGGGGACTCATTTCTGCAAACACAGACAACACAACTTGTCACCACATCCATCTGTTGGACACAAGACTCATGTTTTGTGCTGATAGATTTGAACAACAAAACAACACCTCAGACAAGTTACTTCACAGTACCTGATTCATTTCCTCACATTTCACTAGCAAAGCCACCTGACTCCCAATGGCAATCTCTAGGTCCTCTAGCACTTAGAGCACACACCACACATGACTGGGAACCACGTGATGATTGTTCCTTCTCACCGTCTCTCAACATGTTTAGGCAAGATTTTTGCCTCATGCTGACAGCACGGCCAACAAAAGAAGTGATTGATAACAATGCATGACTAGTTACGTCCATGATGTCTCTGGACGACACTGAATTGGCAGACGTCCCCGCCCATCTCTGGGCCACAACTAAATTTGATTTCGGGTTAATTAAGGGCCAAAAACCAATTGAAATAACACCAAAGTCTTCTTA
>JBBPBX010107686.1:0-11264 GCA_038048925.1 Garcialebias charrua
ACATGGTCTACATGATCTACATGATCTACATGGTCTACATGATCTACATGATCTACATGATCTACATGATCTACATGGTCTACATGATCTACATGATCTACATGGTCTACATGATCCACATGATCTACATGTTCTACATGATCTACATGATCTACATGGTCTACATGATCCACATGATCTACATGTTCTACATGTTCTACATGATCTACATGGTCTACATGGTCTACATGGTCTACATGATCTACATGATCTACATGATCTACATGTTCTACATGATCTACATGATCTACATGATCTACATGGTCTACATGATCTACATGATCTACATGATCTACATGATCTACATGATCTACATGGTCTACATGATCTACATGATCTACATGGTCTACATGATCTACATGATCTACATGGTCTACATGATCTACATGATCTACATGATCTACATGATCCTACATGTCTACATGATCTACATGGTCTACATGATCTACATGATCTACATGGTCTACATGATCTACATGATCTACATGATCTACATGATCTACATGGTCTACATGATCTACATGATCTACATGGTCTACATGATCCACATGATCTACATGTTCTACATGATCTACATGATCTACATGGTCTACATGATCCACATGATCTACATGTTCTACATGATCTACATGATCTACATGGTCTACATGATCTACATGATCTACATGTTCTACATGATCTACATGATCTACATGGTCTACATGATCTACATGATCTACATGGTCTACATGATCTACATGATCTACATGATCTACATGATCTACATGATCTACATGATCTACATGATCTACATGGTCTACATGATCTACATGATCTACATGGTCTACATGATCTACATGGTCTACATGATCTACATGATCTACATGGTCTACATGATCCACATGATCTACATGATCTACATGGTCTACATGATCTACATGGTCTACATGATCTACATGATCTACATGGTCTACATGATCTACATGATCTACATGGTCTACATGATCCACATGATCTACATGTTCTACATGATCTACATGATCTACATGGTCTACATGATCCACATGATCTACATGATCTACATGGTCTACATGATCTACATGATCTACATGATCTACATGATCTACATGATCTACATGGTCTACATGATCTACATGATCTACATGATCTACATGATCTACATGATCTACATGATCTACATGATCTACATGATCTACATGATCTACATGATCTACATGGTCTACATGATCTACATGATCTACATGATCTACATGATCTACATGGTCTACATGATCTACATGATCTACATGATCTACATGATCTACATGTCTACATGATCTACATGATCTACATGGTCTACATGATCATGATCTACATGATCTACATGATCTACATGGTCTACATGATCCACATGATCTACATGTTCTACATGTTCTACATGATCTACATGGTCTACATGGTCTACATGGTCTACATGATCTACATGATCTACATGATCTACATGTTCTACATGATCTACATGATCTACATGATCTACATGGTCTACATGATCTACATGATCTACATGGTCTACATGATCTACATGATCTACATGATCTACATGATCTACATGGTCTACATGATCTCTACATGATCTACATGATCTACATGATCTACATGATCTACATGATCACATGATCTACATGGTCTACATGATCTACATGATCTACATGGTCTACATGATCTACATGATCTACATGATCTACATGATCTACATGGTCTACATGATCTACATGATCTACATGGTCTACATGATCCACATGATCTACATGTTCTACATGATCTACATGATCTACATGGTCTACATGATCCACATGATCTACATGTTCTACATGATCTACATGATCTACATGGTCTACAGTCTACATGATCTACATGATCTACATGTTCTACATGATCTACATGATCTACATGGTCTACATGATCTACATGATCTACATGGTCTACATGATCTACATGATCTACATGATCTACATGATCTACATGGTCTACATGATCTACATGATCTACATGGTCTACATGATCTACATGATCTACATGGTCTACATGATCTACATGATCTACATGGTCTACATGATCTACATGGTCTACATGATCTACATGATCTACATGATCTACATGATCTACATGATCTACATGATCTACATGATCTACATGGTCTACATGATCTACATGATCTACATGGTCTACATGATCTACATGATCTACATGATCTACATGATCTACATGATCTACATGATCTACATGGTCTACATGATCTACATGATCTACATGATCTACATGGTCTACATGATCTACATGATCTACATGATCTACATGATCTACATGATCTACATGGTCTACATGATCTACATGATCTACATGGTCTACATGATCTACATGATCTACATGATCTACATGATCTACATGATCTACATGATCTACATGATCTACATGGTCTACATGATCTACATGGTCTACATGATCTACATGATCTACATGGTCTACATGATCTACATGATCTACATGATCTACATGGTCTACATGATCTACATGATCTACATGGTCTACATGATCCACATGATCTACATGTTCTACATGATCTACATGATCTACATGGTCTACATGATCTACATGATCTACATGGTCTACATGATCTACATGATCTACATGGTCTACATGGTCTACATGATCTACATGATCTACATGATCTACATGATCTACATGATCTACATGATCTACATGGTCTACATGATCTACATGATCTACATGATCTACATGGTCTACATGATCTACATGATCTACATGATCTACATGATCTACATGGTCTACATGATCTACATGATCTACATGGTCTACATGATCCACATGATCTACATGTTCTACATGATCTACATGATCTACATGGTCTACATGATCTACATGATCTACATGGTCTACATGGTCTACATGATCTACATGATCTACATGGTCTACATGATCTACATGATCTACATGATCTACATGGTCTACATGATCTACATGATCTACATGTTCTACATGATCTACATGATCTACATGATCTACATGGTCTACATGATCTACATGATCTACATGATCTACATGATCTACATGATCTACATGATCTACATGATCTACATGTCTACATGATCTACATGATCTACATGGTCTACATGATCTACATGATCTACATGATCTACATGGTCTACATGATCACATGATCCACATGATCTACATGATCACATGATCTACATGATCTACATGATCTACATGATCTACATGATCTACATGATCTACTACATGGTCTACATGATCTACATGGTCTACATGATCTACATGATCTACATGGTCTACATGATCTACATGATCTACATGATCTACATGATCTACATGGTCTACATGATCTACATGATCTACATGGTCTACATGATCCACATGATCTACATGTTCTACATGATCTACATGATCTACATGGTCTACATGATCCACATGATCTACATGTTCTACATGATCTACATGATCTACATGGTCTACATGATCTACATGATCTACATGTTCTACATGATCTACATGATCTACATGGTCTACATGATCTACATGATCTACATGATCTACATGATCTACATGATCTACATGATCTACATGATCTACATGATCTACATGGTCTACATGATCTACATGATCTACATGTTCTACATGATCTACATGATCTACATGGTCTACATGATCTACATGATCTACATGGTCTACATGATCTACATGATCTACATGATCTACATGGTCTACATGATCTACATGATCTACATGGTCTACATGATCTACATGATCTACATGATCTACATGATCTACATGGTCTACATGATCTACATGATCTACATGGTCTACATGATCCACATGATCTACATGTTCTACATGTTCTACATGATCTACATGGTCTACATGATCCACATGATCTACATGTTCTACATGTTCTACATGATCTACATGGTCTACATGATCCACATGATCTACATGTTCTACATGATCTACATGATCTACATGGTCTACATGATCCACATGGTCTACATGTTCTACATGGTCTACATCGTCTACATGATCTACATGGTCCACATGATCTACATGATCTACATGATCTACATGGTCTACATCATTGGTCACCAACCTTTTAGAAACTGAGAGCTACTTCGTGGGTACGGAGTCATACAAAGGGCACCAGTTTGATAAACTCTTCGGAAATAACAAAGCGTAAATTGAAAAAAATGTATAATAAACATATTTTTAAGAACATATTTTTAAGATAGACATTTTAAAATATATATAAATACAAAAAAAGAACAACTGAATAAAATGACATTTTAAATGCAGCTTAGTAGTGAGTTGTGCTATTTTTAGAACAGGTCCGGGGGCACCTCAAATGGTCCTTGGGGGCACCCGGGTGCCCGCGGGCACCGTGTTGTTGACCCCTGGTCTACATGATCTACATGATCTACATGTTCTACATGATCTACATGTTCTACATGATCTACATGATCTACATGGTCTACATGATCTACATGGTCTACATGATCCACATGATCTACATGGTCTACATGGTCTACATGATCTACATGGTCCACATGATCTACATGATCTACATGATCTACATGGTCTACATGATCTAAATGATCTACATGGTCTACATGATCCACATGATCTACATGTTCTACAAGATCTACATGGTCTACATCAGGGGTCGCCAACGTGATGCCCGCGGGCACCCGGGTGCCCCCAAGGACCATTTGGGGTGCCCTCGGACCTGTTCTAAAAATAGCACAACTCACTACTAAGCTGCATTTAAAATGTCATTTTATTCAGTTGTTATTCTTTTTTTGTATTTATATATATTTTAAAATGTCTATCTTAAAAACATGTTCTTAGAAATATGTTTATTATACATCTTTTTCAATTCACGCTTTGTTATTTCCGAAGAGTTTATCAAAGTGGTGCCCTTTGTATGACTCCGTACCCACGAAGTAGCTCTCAGTTTCTAAAAGGTTGGTGACCCCTGGTCTACATGATCTACATGGTCTACATGATCTACATGGTCTACATGATCCACATGATCTACATGATCTACATGATCTACATGATCCACATGATCTACATGATCTACATGATCTACATGGTCTACATGATCTACATGATCTACATGATCTACATGGTCTACATGATCCACATGATCTACATGATCTACATGATCTACATGGTCTACATGGTCTACATGGTCTACATGATCTACATGATCTACATGATCTACATGATCTACATGATCTACATGGTCTACATGATCTACATGATCTACATGATCTACATGATCTACATGATCTACATGATCTACATGATCTACATGATCTACATGATCTACATGATCTACATGATCTACATGATCTACATGATCTACATGATCTACATGATCTACATGATCTACATGATCTACATGGTCTACATGATCCACATGATCTACATGATCTACATGATCCACATGATCTACATGATCTACATGATCTACATGATCTACATGATCCACATGATCTACATGATCTACATGATCTACATGGTCTACATGATCTACATGATCTACATGATCTACATGGTCTACATGATCTACATGATCTACATGGTCTACATGATCTACATGATCTACATGATCTACATGGTCTACATGATCTACATGATCTACATGATCTACATGATCTACATGATCTACATGATCTACATGATCTACATGATCTACATGATCTACATGATCTACATGATCTACATGTTCTACATGATCTACATGATCTACATGATCTACATGGTCTACATGGTCTACATGATCTACATGATCTACATGATCTACATGATCTACATGGTCTACATGATCTACATGATCTACATGGTCTACATGATCTACATGATCTACATGGTCTACATGATCTACATGATCTACATGATCTACATGATCTACATGGTCTACATGATCTACATGATCTACATGATCTACATGATCTACATGATCTACATGATCTACATGATCTACATGATCTACATGATCTACATGATCTACATGGTCTACATGATCTACATGATCTACATGATCTACATGATCTACATGATCTACATGGTCTACATGATCTACATGATCTACATGGTCTACATGATCCACATGATCTACATGTTCTACATGATCTACATGATCTACATGGTCTACATGATCCACATGATCTACATGTTCTACATGTTCTACATGATCTACATGGTCTACATGGTCTACATGATCTACATGATCTACATGAACATCTACATGATCTACATGGTCTACATGGTCTACATGATCTACATGATCTACATGGTCTACATGATCTACATGATCTACATGATCTACATGGTCTACATGATCTACATGATCTACATGGTCTACATGATCTACATGATCTACATGATCTACATGGTCTACATGATCTACATGATCTACATGGTCTACATGATCTACATGATCTACATGATCTACATGGTCTACATGATCTACATGATCTACATGGTCTACATGATCTACATGGTCTACATGATCTACATGATCTACATGGTCTACATGATCTACATGATCTACATGATCTACATGATCTACATGGTCTACATGATCTACATGATCTACATGGTCTACATGATCTACATGATCTACATGGTCTACATGATCCACATGATCTACATGTTCTACATGATCTACATGATCTACATGGTCTACATGATCTACATGATCTACATGGTCTACATGATCTACATGATCTACATGGTCTACATGATCTACATGATCTACATGGTCTACATGATCTACATGATCTACATGATCTACATGGTCTACATGATCTACATGATCTACATGATCTACATGGTCTACATGATCTACATGATCTACATGATCTACATGGATCTACATGATCTACATGATCTACATGATCTACATGATCTACATGGTCTACATGATCTACATGATCTACATGGTCTACATGATCTACATGATCTACATGATCTACATGGTCTACATGATCTACATGATCTACATGGTCTACATGATCTACATGATCTACATGATCTACATGGTCTACATGATCTACATGATCTACATGGTCTACATGATCTACATGATCTACATGATCTACATGGTCTACATGATCTACATGATCTACATGATCTACATGATCTACATGATCTACATGTTCTACATGATCTACATGATCTACATGATCTACATGGTCTACATGGTCTACATGATCTACATGGTCTACATGGTCTACATGATCCACATGGTCTACATGATCCACATGATCTACATGATCTACATGTTCTACATGATCTACATGGTCTACATGATCTACATGGTCTACATGGTCTACATGATCTACATGATCTACATGGTCTACATGATCCACATGTTCTACATGATCTACATGATCTACATGATCTACATGGTCTACATGGTCTACATGATCTACATGATCTACATGGTCTACATGGTCTACATGATCTACATGATCTACATGGTCTACATGATCTACATGATCTACATGATCTACATGGTCTACATGATCTACATGATCTACATGATCTACATGGTCTACATGATCTACATGATCTACATGGTCTACATGATCCACATGATCTACATGTTCTACATGATCTACATGATCTACATGGTCTACATGATCTACATGGTCTACATGATCTACATGATCTACATGATCTACATGGTCTACATGATCTACATGATCTACATGATCTACATGATCTACATGAGTCTACATGATCTACATGATCTACATGATCTACATGGTCTACATGGTCTACATGATCTACATGATCTACATGGTCTACATGATCTACATGGTCTACATGATCTACATGATCTACATGATCTACATGATCTACATGATCTACATGGTCTACATGATCTACATGATCTACATGGTCTACATGATCTACATGATCTACATGGTCTACATGATCCACATGATCTACATGATCTACATGATCTACATGATCTACATGGTCTACATGGTCTACATGATCTACATGATCTACATGGTCTACATGGTCTACATGATCTACATGATCTACATGGTCTACATGATCTACATGATCTACATGATCTACATGGTCTACATGATCTACATGATCTACATGATCTACATGGTCTACATGATCTACATGATCTACATGGTCTACATGATCCACATGATCTACATGTTCTACATGATCTACATGATCTACATGGTCTACATGATCTACATGATCTACATGATCTACATGATCTACATGTACATGATCTACATGATCTACATGATCTACATGGTCTACATGATCTACATGATCTACATGATCTACATGATCTACATGATCTACATGGTCTACATGATCTACATGATCTACATGGTCTACATGATCCACATGATCTACATGTTCTACATGATCTACATGATCTACATGGTCTACATGATCCACATGATCTACATGTTCTACATGTTCTACATGATCTACATGGTCTACATGATCTACATGATCTACATGATCTACATGAGTCTACATGGTCTACATGATCTACATGATCTACATGGTCTACATGATCTACATGATCTACATGGTCTACATGATCTACATGATCTACATGATCTACATGATCTACATGATCTACATGATCCACATGATCTACATGATCTACATGATCTACATGATCTACATGATCTACATGATCTACATGATCTACATGATCTACATGATCTACATGGTCTACATGATCTACATGATCTACATGATCTACATGATCTACATGATCTACATGATCTACATGATCTACATGATCTACATGATCTACATGATCTACATGATCTACATGATCTACATGATCTACATGATCTACATGATCCACATGATCTACATGATCTACATGATCTACATGGTCTACATGATCTACATGATCTACATGATCTACATGATCTACATGATCTACATGATCTACATGGTCTACATGATCTACATGATCTACATGATCTACATGATCTACATGATCTACATGATCTACATGATCTACATGATCTACATGGTCTACATGATCTACATGATCTACATGGTCTACATGATCTACATGATCTACATGATCTACATGATCTACATGGTCTACATGATCCACATGATCTACATGATCTACATGATCCACATGATCTACATGATCTACATGATCTACATGATCTACATGATCTACATGATCTACATGATCTACATGATCTACATGATCTACATGATCTACATGATCTACATGATCTACATCTACATGATCTACATGATCTACATGATCTACATGATCTACATGATCTACATGGTCTACATGATCTACATGATCTACATGGTCTACATGATCTACATGATCTACATGATCTACATGGTCTACATGATCTACATGATCTACATGATCTACATGATCTACATGGTCTACATGATCTACATGATCTACATGGTCTACATGATCTACATGATCTACATGATCTACATGGTCTACATGATCTACATGATCTACATGATCTACATGATCTACATGATCTACATGGTCTACATGATCTACATGATCTACATGGTCTACATGATCTACATGATCTACATGGTCTACATGAACATGATCTACATGATCTACATGGTCTACATGATCTACATGATCTACATGGTCTACATGATCCACATGATCTACATGTTCTACATGATCTACATGATCTACATGGTCTACATGATCTACATGATCTACATGGTCTACATGATCTACATGATCTACATGATCTACATGATCTACATGGTCTACATGATCTACATGATCTACATGGTCTACATGATCTACATGATCTACATGATCTACATGATCTACATGGTCTACATGATCTACATGATCTACATGGTCTACATGATCTACATGATCTACATGATCTACATGGTCTACATGATCTACATGATCTACATGATCTACATGATCTACATGATCTACATGATCTACATGGTCTACATGATCTACATGATCTACATGATCTACATGATCTACATGATCTACATGATCTACATGATCTACATGATCTACATGATCTACATGATCTACATGGTCTACATGATCTACATGATCTACATGATCTACATGATCTACATGATCTACATGGTCTACATGATCTACATGATCTACATGATCTACATGATCTACATGATCTACATGATCTACATGATCTACATGATCTACATGATCTACATGATCTACATGATCTACATGATCTACATGATCTACATGATCTACATGATCTACATGATCTACATGGTCTACATGATCTACATGATCTACATGGTCTACATGATCTACATGATCTACATGATCTACATGATCTACATGATCTACATGATCTACATGATCTACATGATCTACATGATCTACATGATCTACATGATCTACATGGTCTACATGATCTACATGATCTACATGGTCTACATGATCTACATGATCTACATGATCTACATGATCTACATGATCTACATGATCTACATGATCTACATGGTCTACATGATCCACATGATCTACATGTCTACATGATCTACATGATCTACATGATCTACATGGTCTACATGATCTACATGATCTACATGATCTACATGATCTACATGATCTACATGATCTACATGGTCTACATGATCTACATGATCTACATGGTCTACATGATCTACATGATCTACATGGTCTACATGATCTACATGATCTACATGATCTACATGGATCTACATGGTCTACATGATCTACATGATCTACATGGTCTACATGATCTACATGATCTACATGATCTACATGATCTACATGGTCTACATGATCTACATGATCTACATGGTCTACATGATCTACATGATCTACATGATCTACATGATCTACATGGTCTACATGATCCACATGATCCACATGATCTACATGATCCACATGATCTACATGATCTACATGATCTACATGATCTACATGATCTACATGATCTACATGATCTACATGATCTACATGATCTACATGATCTACATGATCTACATGGTCTACATGATCTACATGATCTACATGATCTACATGATCTACATGATCTACATGATCTACATGATCTACATGATCTACATGGTCTACATGATCTACATGATCTACATGATCTACATGA
>JBBPBX010107687.1:0-11264 GCA_038048925.1 Garcialebias charrua
CGCCCCTGCCATAAAGGCGTGAGTACATTCCTTCAGGTAATCGCGCGGGGGCGCAATTCCCATAGCAAGTCTGTTGCACCTCGTTCCCTTCCTTCAGGAAACATGAGTTGTGGTGCATAACTTTCAGTTTTCTACTTCGCCTTACAACCTAGCTGCTTTTGTTAAAATTTTTAAATACCATTTTATTTTCATTTGTTATTCTCAATTTGCATGCATCCTTTATGATTGTCTATTGTTGTCTTTATTGTCCACTGTTGTCATCATTCTTTGTTAAAAATCTGGTCTCTCTTGTAAACGAGTCCCCGATGCTCAATGGGATTAACTTGCATAAATAAATGTTGAACTCACCCAATTTCCTTGATTTTTGTTTCAATGTTTATCTTCAAATCTTGTAGCAGCTGTTCTGTTTTTGTTCAATTTTAATTTTTGACCTTTTCATACCTGGTTTTCGTCTTCCTGTAGGACTGTCCATCCGAAGCGTGTGCTGGAGAGCTGACCGGATTCTGGCAGGAACTCAGGACAGTGAGATCTTTGAGGTAAAGAACAAATGCAAAAACTGGACTTCATGTTGTTTGCAGTGCAGAAACATGCTATTACAATAGTTTTATTTTGTTTCTGTCAAACAATAGATCTGCTATTAATGGTTGAAAGGTTTTACATTAAGGATATTGATGATTTTTTTCAGTGAAAGGGTTGAACAATCTGTTTTGAGACAACACAACTATTCAGTCATAATTACTGATCTAAACAAACAGCGGTTCTATAAAAACGTGATGTAAAAAAAATTGTCATTTTACATTCTATGTTACATCGGAGCAAATTGATTTAAAATTGAGTTTATATTTCTTGGTGTGGTGGCAGGTGATGGTTCGGGATCGGGACAAACCACTGCTAATCATGCAGGGACACAGTGAGGGTGAGCTCTGGGCGCTGGACGTTCATCCCAAAAAGGCTCTGGCTGTCACCGGCAGCGATGACTGCTCTGTCAGGTGGGAGCAGGGACACATCATCATCATACTGGGAGCTACCTAGTTTAAACACATTGGGCTACAGCTGGCTGCTGCTGCTTGTTGTGGAGCTTCAGAGCTGGAGATGGTTACTACTGTATTTGGCTCGCTGACTTTCTAATCCCCAAAATGATTGAAACAGTCAGACAGGTAGACTCAGGTGAATGAAGGGATGCTAATTTGGTTGCTTTTTTCACGAGTGTCACTGAAGGGCGGCTCGGTGGCTCATCTGTTAGAGCTGTTGCCTCTCAGTGAGAAAGTCGTTGGATCAAATCCCGGCCAGGTGCCTTTCAGGATGGAGTTTGCATGCCTCTCCACTAAAGTCAGACATACATAGAAATTTTGGCTATCACCGATACTGATTTTGAAAGGGGAAGGCTAGTGCTGACAAATGATATAATGGCTGAATTTCTTTTAGCTTTGCCCACCCCCAAGAATCTAAGTAAACAGCGAGTGGAGCGGGGCTTGTTTATTTAGTGCGGCTGTTAGCAACCATGAAACTAAGCAAATCAAATCCACACTATACCTAGACCCTCACTAGGTGTACAAGTGGTGCACTGGTCATAAAAATACTTCCTAACATGCGTTCACATTTTCTATCCTCCATTATATTATTATCACCATAAAGTTATCAAGTGTGTTACAAAAATACAAATTGACAAAGAAACACCTTCCCCGTTCATTCTTTAAACAGTCAGTTACGTATAGTGAAAGCCTAATTGGTACTTCAGCAGTTTTTTTATGCATAGAAGTAAAGATTTCAGACAAACAATGCATTTATTTGAAGAAAACAAAGATAACGTCACCAACACTGATATATATTTACCTCTACATTACATTTATTGTTCTGGATAAAGTTTTACAAGGCAACAGCCTGCTAGTTATCTAAACTTTAGCTTGCTAACTTGAGAGGCACGTGGCTAATGACAAGCTAGTTGAAAGATTGAAGAAACTGTATTATTGTTCTTTTTTAATTTTACAGATCAGTTAAAATAAATTTACCATGCTGTTCCGCAAAATACTATTCACAGTATTGCTCCCTGATTCGGCTGTGCTGATAGTAAATGTGAACGTTAAAGTGCATGACCATGACTTGAAATTAGGCTTGAAACTGGCTTCCTTGGATAAATAACTGTATTAATTGACTTTTTTTCTGTATGTGAATGTTTTGTACAATGCCATGAGACAACTTCAGTTGAACTGAAAGTAGTCTGCATGTGCCCTCTGCTGGATAAATTGTAAAATTATGTCCTTGACACTCTTTTCACCTCTACTACATTCTTTGCCAACTCCTCCTTCAGGACCACCCCTCCTCCATTTTTCTTTCTATCCATACCATTGTAAAACTGTTTAAACTAGTGCTTCTCAATTATTTTCCGTTATACGCCCCCTAGGAAGACGTAAAGTTGACGCAAAATGTTTACGTCGTAAACATTTTGCACCCATCCATATCTCTGCTGCGACTGTAAATAGTATAATTTGTCTATAAAATTGTTATAAGTACACTTCTGCATAACATTGTGTCTTTATTAACATTAAAGAAAAAATAATATAGATCAACTTACAAAAAATAACAACTTTATTAATATTGTTTTTTAGTCTGTAACAAAAACAACTTAAATATTGTAAAAAAACAACTTCAATTATTATTTAAACTGTAAACATTTTTGACCATTTGATACTGAAAAATAAAATAAAATATAATCAATGAATAATAATACAGGTTGTCCCCGACGTACGACATCATCGACATACGAGGTTCCGGACTTACGAGCGGACTAATGAACAGTAAAGTTGTACAGAAAATACAGAAAATACAGCACTGGTATGTGTTTTTAGATGAAAGTGTGTTTGCTAGCTGTTTGTAAACAAAGTTCTGTGCATGTTTATGAACCAATATGTACGTTTGTGTTGAAAAACGGGTGTTCGGCGCAGCGCTAGCATACATTTTCCGACTTACGACCAAAAATCCGGACTTACGAGCGACACGTGTTTCGGGTTCCGACATACGAATTTTCGTCTTACAAGCGATTCGTAGGAACGGAACTCGCTCGTAAGTCGGGGACTACCTGTAAAGTCAAATGATCAGCAACATTTTAACTCAATGAGGAAGTCAGGATCAAAGAGCACACTCATCATTGATAAAACTAAAACATTTTGTCAACGTGAAAGAGGACAGAGGGGCAGGTGTCGCTCTCTCTTTGAGTTTACTCTTTGTCACATGCGAGCTGTGGGTGACAAACGTCCAGAGCGTCATAAAAACAGCAGCTTAACTGAGGAGGTGAACATATTTTGTTAGCAAAGAAAAGAGTCCTATCATTTTGGGGAGTGGTAGCGCAGTGGTTAGAGACGGTGGGCCTGTGATCGGAAGATCAGCGGTTCAAGCCCCGGTACCGACAACATCAAAAAATAAAGGTGGAAAAAGGTGAAACACCCACACCTGCCTCCACCGTCAATTGCACCACTCTGGGCCCCTGAGCAAGGCCCTTCACCCCCACCATCTGCTCCCTAAAACAGGTCTCTCTTGAAACTGAGTTCTCATGGCTCAATGAGACTACCTAGATGAATAAAGGGTAAATGAATTTTTTTATTTTTTTTATTAAACATTACTTCTGTAAATTGTGCTTTGACAAACTCATTGATAAAACTAAAACATTTTGTCAACGGGAAAGAGGAAAGAGGGGGCAGCTGTCGCTCTCACTTGAGTTTACTCTTTGTTGCATGCGTGCTGTGAGATACGTCCAGAGTGCATGGACATAAAACACGTGCAGCGGAGGTGTCAGAGTTATTTATGTATTGTCTCAGACTCAGAAGGGAGGGACACAGTTCATGCATGGCTCCCAAAAGGCAGCAATATTTGTTCATAAGAGATACGAGCAAACAGCTGCCAGAACGCGCGTGATAAAATGAGAATGGTGGGGGGGAAAAACTACTTCCTGTATCACATGCACCCCCCCCCCCCAAGGGGAGCGCCCCCCACTGTTTGAGAAGGAACGGTTTAAACCCTGCCCCAATGCTGTGAGCCTTGCTGCCTTTCCACTTGGTCTCTTGGACACATTAAAACATCTACCTTCCTTCCCTGCATCATGTCAGCCAACTCTACCTTTGCCTGCCATTGTCCCCACATTTAGAGTTGCAAAGCTCAGTTCTACATTCTTCACTTTCCTCTTCTCCCTCTGTCTCCTGACACGATTCCCTCCTCGTGGTCTTCGACTTATGACTGTCTTATGGTGCTATGGCCTTATGATTTGTAATTTATGACAGTAATAAAAGCATAAATCATCCAAGGGGTGAATACTTTGAGATTTTCATTAATGAAAAGTGCGTTATAAATTGAATTCATTATTATTATTATTATTATTACTTTTTTAAAGCATCGTACCCCTGATTCAGACTGAACATGTGAGGTTATGGTTCTTGGCAAGAAAAATACTGAGGAACCACATCTAAAAGTCTCATTCTAAATGTTTTAATCTTCTAATTGTCTGTCAGGTTGTGGAGTCTGGCCGATCATGCCCTCATAGCTCGCTGCAACATGGAGGAGGCAGTGCGCAGCGTGGCGTTCAGCGTGGACGGATCCCAACTGGCTCTTGGCATGAAAGACGGATCCTTTACTGTTCTGAGAGTCAGGTGACACAAAGACACATGATCAAACTCTACTTGGTCAACAAGCTGTTTTAGTGGAAGTAATGGAGGTTTCTCCCCTCAGAGATATGACGGAGGTGGTCCACATCAAAGACAGGAAGGAGGTGATCCATGAGATGAAGTTTTCTCCAGATGGAGTGTACCTCGCCGTGGGTTCTAATGATGGACTTGTGGATGTCTATGCTGTTGCTCAGAGATTCAAGAAGGTCAGGAGGAGTTGGCTATATGAACTGATGTCTAATGATTTAACACATTTTAACTTGTTTTATTTTATTACAGGTAGGAGAATGCAGTAGGTCCTCCAGTTTTATCACACACCTGGACTGGTCTCTGGACAGTAAAGTGCTGCAGACCAATGATGGAGCTGGGGAACGTCTGTTCTACCGAATGCCCAGTGAGTCTCTGCAATCACGCTTCAAGCAACTCAAACTTTAAAATATTCTAAAATGATTAGTTATGTAAAATTTAGAAAATCAATTTTTGTTCTATTACTCTTCAAATAGTTACTGTTCTTTCTTGCTATTTTTGGCATCCAAGACAAACACCCTTCTCCACGTACAAGTCTATAAATCAGTAACATGTCCCCATGAGGATTCTTTTTTCATTCAACCTTTATTTAGGCAGGTTAATCCCATTGAGCCTCGAGGACTCATTTACAAGAGAGACCTGGCTACAAACAAAGAACGATGACAACAGCAACAGTAGATTTTCCTTGGACAATCAACAATAGAAAATCATAAGAGCAACGGGTTCGGATGTTGTCAATCCATCAATGGGCGCTAAGTGACGGGCCACGGGAAAAGCAGGAACAAGTCTCTCACACTCAAACTGGAAAAAATCAATAAAAGCTTCAAGTTCTCCCTAATCTTATATGCAGATTGCCAACATTGAAATGGTTGTATCTTCTTCTTTTTTTTTTTGAGTGCCATGTGTTTGGCATCATCGGATAGCTTAGAACCCACACTTTCAGATTCTGTAAATAACTCAAAATGACCCAGGGGAGACTTGGTCCTGGTTTTGCTGTGGCCAGTCACTGTAATCATCCCCATATGTATTGGCGAAACTGTCCAATCCACCTCCTAGCATGTTTGAAAAAACGTTATCTGCGTTTTCATCATTGTGAGTAGGCAGCATGTTTCCGTGAAAGTGTTGTGGTTTTGTTTTTTCAGCTTATATAACCGTTTTCCTAAATCTAACCTTAAACCTGACCCAGAGGACCAACCCTAAACCTAACCCCCCCTTACCCTTGTGCCTAAACCTAACCAAAACCCTAACCTAACCCAAGAACCTTTACTCTAAACCTAACCAAGACGGAGCCTGCTGTAATCGCTTGTAACAGTGATAACGTACCTTTAAACCTCTTAGGAGGTACAGGAGGGGCAATCTGACCGCTACGAATGGGGATAATAATAAATGATAAGGGCCATTTAATGGTTGATGACATCTGAAGCAGGTGATAAGAGAGGCATACAGATTTTTTAACAAGTTAAAACAAAGATGTCAAAGTAGCAAAACAGACAGATTATAAGGCAAATGTAGAAAAATTAAAACAGGAACATGTCTGCATTGGTTTTTGCCAGGATTCCAACAGATTCTTAAAACCATTTAGAGAGTCAAGGTCGAGAGCTTCAGATCTTTTTGTAAGATATTCCAGGAAGCAGGAGCAGAGTAGGAGAAGGCCCTTTTTGCCAAGTTCAGTTCTCACTGACGGAACACTGCAGGTAATCATGTCCTGAGAGCGCACACTGTAGCTGCACTCACGCAAAGACATGTAGGAGGAGATGTATGAGGGCAGCAGACCAAGAAGTGATTTAAAGATGAAAATGTACCAGTGGAAGAGTCTGTGTGAGGTTAATGATGTCCAGTTAACCAGTGAATACAGGGTGCAGTGGTGGGTACGATAATCACAACCAGTTATGAATCTTAGTGCACCATGATAGACAACATCCAACATCTGCAGGGTGCTTGTAGGAGCATTCATGTAGATAATGTCACCGTAGATAATGTCACCGTAATCAATAGAGGGGAGGAAAGTCACAGATACAAGGCGTTTCCTAACATTCAGTATTGATCATGACATGATGCAGTCATGAGCAAGAAGAGCACATCATGGTAGTACAAATCTACTGCCACAGGTTTACTCTCCACGTTAAGTTGTTTTTAGCACCTTGTCAGGAGCTGCACATTTTTTTGTATATCTGGGAGGTTTCTAGTCCTATCCATTTCAGCTTTTTTTTTTTTTTTTTTGCTATGAGAAGGAAACACCATCAGCAGCATGTCAGTGTGGGAGTTCTGGCTTTGCCAGTCAACTCTCTCACCCACAGCTGCAGCAGGTTTCTAATCAACCATCAATTAGGGATGCACCAATCCACTTTTTATTAGGCCCGAGCAGCTAAGCGCTGCGAAGGCCTATTGTAATTGTAGTGTTTATTATTTTATTTTTTTTTTTTATTATTATTATTATTATTATTTTTATTCTACTGCCTCTTCAAGTGGCCTTTTGGGGGCTTTATCATATATGAAAACTCACCAAATTTGGCGGACTCATCAGGACTGGTGAAAAATTATGTATTTTTGGGGCGTGGCAAAAATCGCCACAGAAACGGCTCAAGAGCGCCCCCTAGAAAATTTCAAAATACCCTCCGCATTGACTTAGTTTGACGTAGAATCGTGAAATTTGGTACACTTGTCCAACTCACCAAGATGCACAGAAAACCCTCTGGCACCAACGTTGTACGATAAATGGTAAGGCGGCCATTTTGGAACGATGACCAAATTTTCACCCCTTTTTGGCCGTTTACAGCCTCCGCATTTGAACGAACTCCTCCTAGGGATTTCGCTCGATTTGGTTCAAACTTGGCCAGTTTCTTCATAAGGTACGGGGGAACAAACGATATCAAAATTGTGCGTTTTCATGAATGCTGAAGGGGCGGGGCCAGACGTCAAAGTTGGACATCTCGCCATGAAAAACGAAACGCTTACAGCTCTTACACGAAAAAAGTCTAATACATCAAATCTTCAGTTATTGACCCACATCCGGTCCCCCGCAAAACTGTATGGTCAAATCATGACATCACTTAAGCCACGCCCCCTGACAACAGGAAGTGTAAAGTTTTACGTTGAACGGTCCATATCGGACCCCTGTTACCTAATCAGCGTGGCATTGTGTCCAGTGACCGAAGACATGTTGGTGTAACAAGCATTCCAATACTGTTCGTTTTTGGTGGAGCATGTGGGCGTGGCGACGTGGCGAAGTAAGACATAACGCCATCACCATACGTTTGGTTCTAAAATCCACAGATTTGATCCGAGGAGTACCAAAATCAGTATGATCGATCATTGCCCACCCCTTGAACAGGTGTTTATGCTAATTAGCAAATCGCTACAGAAACGGCTCAAGAGCGCCCCCTAGAAATATTCAAAATACCCTCCGCATTGACCTTAGTTTGACGTAGAATCATGAAATTTGGTACACTTGTCCAACTCACCAAGATGCACAGAAAACCCTCTGGCACCAATGTTGTACGATAAATGGTAAGGCGGCCATTTTGGAACGATGACCAAATTTTCACCCCTTTTTGGCCGTTTACAGCCTCTGCATTTCAACGAACTCCTCCTAGGTATTTCGCTCAATTTGATTCAAACTTGGCCAGTTTCTTTATAAGGCACGGGGGAACAAATGTTATCAAAACTGTGCGTTTTCATGCATGCTGAAGGGGCGGGGCCAGACCTCAAAGTTGGACATCTCGCCATGAAAAACGAAACGCTTACAGCTCTTACACGAAAACTTTCTAATACATCAAATCTTCAGTGATTGACCCACATCCGGTCCCCTGCAAAACTGTATGGTCAAATCATGACATCACTTAAGCCACGCCCCCTGACAACAGGAAGTGTAAAGTTTTACATTGAACGGTCCATATCGGACCCCTGTTACCTAATCAACGTGACATTGTATCCAGTCACCGAAGACATGTTGGTGTAACAAGCTTTCCAGCACTGTTCGTTTTGGGTGGAGCAAGTGGGCGTGGTGACGTGGCGAAGTAAGACGTAACGCCGTCACCATACGTTTGGTTCTAAACTCCACAGATTTGATCTGAGGAGTACCAAAATCATTATGATCGATCATTACCCACCCCTTGAACAGGTGTTTATGCTAATTAGCAAATAGCCTCCATAGCGCCCCCTAGATTATTCAAACTGTTGTATCTCAGTGATACATCATCCGATCTGAACCAGATTTATTGTGCATCATCAGTGAGCCCTTGTGGACACATTGATATGGTGGGCTAACATTTGACTCAAGTGCGCCCCCTACATTACTTCTATAGTTATATCTCAGTGATACATCATCCGATCTGAACCAGATTTATTGTGCATCATCAGTGAGCCCTTGTGGACACATTGATATGGTGGGCTAACATTTGACTCAAGTGTGCCCCCTACATTATGTCTATAGTTATATCTCAGTGATACATCATCCGATCTGAACCAGATTTATTGTGCTTTATCAGTGAACACTTTGACACACATTGATAATGGTATGTAAAGTTTTACTCCATAGCGCCCCCTATATTATTACTACAGTTATATCTTAGTGATACATTATCCGATCTGCACGAGATTTATTGTTCATCATCAGTGAGCCCTTGTGGACACATTGATATTGTGGTTTAACATTTGACTCAAGTGCGCCCCCTACATCATTTATATGGTGATATCTCAGTGATACATCATCCGATCTGAACCAGATTTATTGTGATTCATCAGTGAACACTTCTATACACATTGATAATGTTATGTAAATTTTTACTCCATAGCGCCCCCTATATTATTACTATAGTTATATCTTAGTGATACATTATCCGATCTGCACGAGTTTTATTATGATTTATCAGTGAACACTTCGACACACATTGATAATGTTATGTACATTTTTACTCCATAGCGCCCCCTATATTATTACTACAGTTATATCTTAGTGATATATTATCCGATCTGCACGAGATTTATTATGATTCATCAGTGAACACTTCTACACACATTGATAATGGTATGTAAATTTTTACTCCATAGCTCCCCCTGTATTATTACTATAGTTATATCTTAGTGATACATTATCCGATCTACACGAGATTTATTGTGCTTTATCAGTGAACACTTCGACACACATTGATAATGGTATGTAAATTTTTACTCCATAGCGCCCCCTATATTATTACTACAGTTATATCTTAGTGATACATTATCCGATCTGCACGAGATTTATTGTGATTCATCAGGGAACACTTCTATACACATTGATAATGGTATGTAAATGTTTACTCCATAGCGCCCCCTATATTATTACTACAGTTATATCTCAGTGATACATTATTCGATCTGCACGACATTTATTGTGCTTTATCAGTGAACACTTCGACACACATTGATAATGGTATGTAAATTTTTACTCCATAGCGCCCCCTATATTATTACTACAGTTATATCTTAGTGATACATTATCCGATCTGCACGAGATTTATTGTGATTCATCAGTGAACACTTCGACACACATTGATAATGGTATGTAAATTTTTACTCCATAGCGCCCCCTATATTATTACTACAGTTATATCTTAGTGATACATTATCCAATCTGCACGAGATTTATTGTGATTCATCAGTGAACACTTCTACACACATTGATAATGGTATGTATATTTTTACTCCATAGCGCCCCCTATATTATTATTACAGTTATATCTCAGTGATACATTATCCGATCTGCACGAGATTTATTGTGCTTCATCAGTGAGACCTTGTCGACACATTGATATTGTGGTTTAACATATGACTCAAGAGCGCCCCCTAGATTATTCAAACTGTTATATCTCAGTGAGACATCATCCGATCTGAACCAGATTTATTGTGCGTTTGCACACCTGGTGTGGGATAGACATGAGAGACTTCGAAATGGTGAACGAGCGGACGAGCTGGATTTTGCGCGGTCGCCTCAATAAGGCCAGAGCGGCGCTAAGCTGCGAGGGCCTCAATGCTGCTTGCAGCTTTAATTTTATTTATTTTTTACTTCTGATCCGATCCTGATACTCCATGCGTGTACTCCAATATACAGACAGTGAGCAAAAAAGCAGGAGGAGAACAGGAGGGGAAGAGAATGTGTCCACTTCATACCAGAGAGAGTGAGGAAAAAAATTAAAATATTCAATTTAAATCAGTTTATATAGCGCCACGTCACAACAGAAGTTGTCTCAGGGCACTGAATAAAAAACATTCACATGCACACCAAAGTTCATGCTCAATAATCCAGCTATAAAATCCAACAATGTTCAGTCAGGTCAGCTGGATGTTTTTTTTTTTTTTTTGCTGAGACATTTCATCCTTCATCCAAAGGACTTCCTCAATCTGAGAAGCCACCTCCACCAACAGCATACAGTACTTTGCATGCCATACCCAGCTGCTGGTGTTTAAAACATGATAGCTGTGACAGTTAGAATAATTTGTGATTAATTTGATGCAATTTCACCCAAATAATTCAGAGTCAGAAAGCTTACGTTTCATTCTTCTATTTTTAACACATGAAATGTCAAATAAGAAAAAAATTAATGAGCT
>JBBPBX010107688.1:0-11264 GCA_038048925.1 Garcialebias charrua
TGGCAGAACCATGCAACAGTGATTCACGTAATTTAAAACACATCAAAGAATGAAGCTCAAAACAAGAGCCAGCAAGGACGCACTAGAACAGGGGTAGGGAACCTTTTTTGGCTGAGAGAGCCATAAACGCCGCATATTATAAAATGTAATTCCGTGAGAGCCGTACAATATTTTTTTAAACTAAAAACAAGTAAATGTGTACATTTTATGAAGCCCAACACTTTTAAAGTACAATAAGTATCTGAATGCTTTTTAATAACATTGTTATGCTGTTGTTAACAATGATAAAGTATTTCTTACCATTAATGTGACTTCTGGTGCTGCATAGTTTTGCTGATGGCCTTGTAGTCTGGTTGATATGTAGTGAGGTTAAGTTGACCACCTGAATGACCAGCGACATCACCTCACCAAGCTGCTCGCCACAGATCTGAGCACAAAGCGCCTCCTGATGTAGGATGCAGTGAAAACTTAAAATGGGTCTCTTTTCCTGTTCACGAAGCAGTGCTACAAATCCTCTGTTTTTCCCCACCATGCACGGAGCACCATCAGTACACACTGAAATAAGTTTGTCCATCTGTAGATTTTTTTCTCTCTTTTTCTTTTCTTTGTGCAAATAGGTGATTTCCAGTCCTCGTGCTTGGACATTGTTTGTGGTGTCCCACAGGGTTCAGTATTGGGGCCAAAGTTGTTTAATTTATACATAAATGACATATGTAAGGTCTCTAAATTGTTTACTTTTGTTTTATTTGCAGATGACACAAATATTTTTTGTACAGGTGAAAATTTACGGCAGCTTTTGATAGAAATTAATTTAGAGTTATGTAAATTGAAAAAGTGGTTTGATATTAATAAATTATCTCTAAATTTAGATAAAACCAAGTTTATGTTATTCGGGAATTGTAACGGGCATAGTGAGTCACAAATAAAAATTGATAATGTGATATTGGAGAAAGTGACGGAAATTCGGTTTTTGGGAGTATTGATTCATAATAAGATCTGTTGGAAACCTCATATTAAGTATGTTCAATCTAAAATAGCAAGAAGTGTAGCTGTTCTCTCTAATGCTAGAAAATTTTTAAATTATTCTGCTCTTCATATTATTTACTGCTCACTTATTTTGCCATATCTAAATTACTGTGTGGAAGTTTGGGGCAACACTTACAAAACCTCGCTCCAACCATTATGCACATTACAGAAAAGAGCCATTCGATTAGTTCATAAGGTTGATTTTTATTGATTTTTATTGTCATACTAACAATTTATTTATTCATTCTAATTTTATTAAATTCCAAGATTTGATAGAGTTTCAAACTGCACAATTTATGTATAAAGTTAGAAACAAACTATTACCAGAAAATATACAAAATTTATTTACTGACAAAGTCGGGAGATATAACTATAGAGAAAACCTGAATTTCAGAACTTTGAAGGTGAGAACAACAATGAAAATAATGTGCATTTCGGTCATTGGAGTGAGGATTTGGAATAAACTCACCAAAGAGTTGAAGCAAAGTCCAAGCATGAGGTATTTTAAGAAAAGACTAAAAATGATTATTATTCAAAAGTATAAGGATGATCAAGGGTAGGGTTGGGCATCGTTTGAATTTGAGCGATTCCGGTTCCGATTCCGATTCTTCGTTTCGATTCCGATTCTTTTCGATTCTCGATTCCGATTCTTTTTGTAGGCGGGGTTAAAAAAGACGGGGTTAAAAAAAGACATGTCAATTCAGTTCAGTTTATTTATAATGTATAGCTCCAAGTCACAACAGAAGTTGTCTCAGGGCACTGAACAGAAACAATCAAATATAAAAATAATAAGTTAACAGAAACTTTAATATAAAAATAATGGTAACACAATTTATCTGAGGAGACTACTTTGAGTTTAACTCCCATGTTATAAAAAAGCTACAGTAGTTAGCCAGAGTTATTTCAGGATGAAATAATTTGATGTGCATGTGTGTTGGAAATAATTTGAACTTCTGTTTGAATTTAATGCTATGAACTTTTTTCTTTTTGTTACATTTACTATGAATTTCTCACAGGGCAGATTAGAGCCAACATGGAGGACTCACCAACATATATATTATTATCATTATTATTATACATATAATATTGTCCAGTGTCTGATGCTGCAGTCATGTTACTGAGCTCCCACTGATGGGCTAACCTGGTTCCACCACCAGCAGCAGGATCCTCAGACAGAACAGCTGGTGGGATGTCCTGGTATCTGCAGCCCTCTCATTTGTTTCTTCATGGACATGGAGCTGTGACATTATGTTGTGCCTCTTCCTCAGCAAAAAGCTCCTCCAGTGGAGACTTTCTGGACAGACTGCAGGAAGTTCCTAAACAAACAACAGGTTTATCAGTATTATCAGTAAAAAGAGATTATTAAATCATTTTTAAGACTGAGAATGTATACAATTATTAGCTCTGTTGTTATTGCCTAACTAACCTATTCAATAATTCTTCAAACTGTGACATTCACTCATAATGGAATGAAAGAGAACATAAACAGAAATTATAATACTGAAAACTAGAGACATTAAGACATTTTAAAAGACACAGAGAACTTTAAATGGATTAAGAATGTTAATAAGTGTTGGATTTGAGTGCAATGTAAGTGCAATCCATGGCAGGAGTTGAATCCACATCTGAAAAGGGATGCAAGCTTTTCACAACATATTCTGTAACTGTTTTGTGGCATTCTTCATTCAGTTACACTGACGTTTTTACCTTGGACAGTCACTGGTGAACACTGAAGCCATTTCAGGTCGTTTGTCTAAGAAAAAAAAACGAGCTAACGTTAGCATCGTGTTTGTATTTGAGCTGACTTACCGCTTTAAGCGGAGTATAACTTGTTAGCTGCCTTAATGTTGGTATGAGACGTAGTTTATTTATTTACCTGATGGAGCCGAGAGGTAGCGATTAGCGAAAAGTCCGGCGGAGCGTTTTGCAGACGGACCACTCTGCACTTCCGGTCGGATACGAAGCGAAAATAATCCGGTGGAGCGCGTCAAAGACGGGACACTATTTTACTTCTCCACCCTCCTTTGCATGATAGAAAATTATTGCAAGTGCTGCACTGACCTGACTGCTCATTTTTTATTAATTAGTACGCTTTCGATAACAGATGCACACTTCCGGTGGATTCTTCTTCGTTGGTTTTCGGCGGCGCTACTTCCGGTCGGCTAACTAGCATCGAAAATAGGAATCGCAAATTAATATTTTGAACGATTCCGGGAAAACCGGACAGTTAGTCCCGGTTCCGAACGATTCTCGATTCTCGATGCCCAACCCTAATCAAGGGTGAGAAATTGGATGGTAATGATAGAACTGAGGATGATTTGGACAATTGGGTGCTGATCTGTGTACATGTGTGTAAATATATGTGGATGTGTAAATAAGGAAATGTTATCTATGTATTTATGCAGGTAGATGTGTATGTATATCTACGTGAGTAGGTATATGTAGATACTTTCATCTAGTCCAGAAAATACTGTTTTTATTTTTTATTTTATTTTTTTAATTATTAAAATTAATATTACTTCTTTTTTTTCTGGAAGGGATACAGGCAACAGGAAGACTATTCATCCTATGAATTATTAAATGGATAAGGGGTATGATAATATAAGTTAAACTTCATCATACTCCTTTTCAGACTCACAGTCACCATTAGAGGAAAGGAAAAGAAACAAATGTATATTAGCATATAAAAATTGGGTATGTTTATTTGATATTAAGATTGTATCTATACTTGGAAACATGAAAGTATTCAGTATTATGTTTTGTGGTGAAATGTCTGTCTGAAATAAAATTTATCATCATCATCATCATCATCAACTCAGTGAAAGTTTTTAATAAATCCTCCCCTCTTGTTGTCCCTTTCAGAGGCAAAACAGCAAGACTTTCCTCACGTAGTGTGTCATGGCATGTCTTTTATTCGTTTAATTATCTTGTCTTTATCCGAAAAGTCGTCAAAAAGTTCATTGGCAACATAAGCATGAATGTTTTGGCGTACTCACCATCTGTGAATGGCTTCCCGTTTCTCACAATGGTGAAAGCACCAGCAAAACTAGCTGAATTCCAGTCACCTTGTTGAGTCCAAACACGAAGGTGCTGCTGATCAGCTTGCAGCTCTTCACATGCTTTTTTCCTGCTGTCCCCCACAGGATATTTTGATGCAAAGGCAACATGTCGTGTGTCGAAGTGCCGCTTTATATTTGAGCGTTTCATCGAGGCAATTTTATCATTGCATATCAGACACACTGCAGAACCTGCTCTCTCCACAAAAGCAAATTGCTCTGTCCATTCCGGCTGAAAAGTACGATAATCCTCGTCTTGTTTTCGTTTAGCCGCCATCTTCATCACACGGGTTTCTACAACAAGCTAGCTGCTAGGAGGGATGTTTACTTCCTGATCAGTCACCCGCGGACAGCTGTGATTGGCTCTAGTCAGTGCCAGTCACCCACGGACAGCTGTGATTGGCTCCAGCCACTCGCGGCCATGTTTTATATTTTTATCGGCTTTTAAAAAAATATATTATTAAAGATTTGTCTGAGAGCCATATGCAGCCATCAAAAGAGTCATATATGACTCGCGAGCCATAGGTTCCCGACCCCTGACTAGAACAAAGTCAAGAAACAGAAACAGTTTAAAACTAGGATGACTCGCCTCTTAGCTTTTGAGCTAGCAGTTAGGTTAGCACAACACGGTCGGGTCACGTGGCTCAAATAAAACACTTAAAATAAAGCATGTGAAACCCACAAACGACCAGAATACAACGCTAGCAAACAGTTTAAAGAGCAGAAGAAAACAGTTCGTAGTAAGTGCGAATCGTAGGGTTAAAATTTTAATTTCTCTGAAGTGAACTCTCTGCCAATCAACCGGAATTCCCACTTTCATCTGCACAAACAAGCACATAACAGTTTGAAGAGTTTACTTACAGTGCAAGAAGTTAATCCACCGAAGGAGATCTCTCTGTAGCTGCTTCCTGCAGCTCGAACGTCGCTCTAACTCAGGGGTGTCAAAGTCAAATACACCGAGGGCCAAAAAAACAAATTTGCTACAAGCCAAGGGCCGGACTGGTTCAATGTTTATTATAAGGAGGTGATAGAAGTTTTTTTTCTTCTTTCTGCACTCTTTTCATTTAATGTTTTTTTTGTTTTGTTTATGAATTTGTTTTATTTTGTCTCTTTTAAATGAATGAATAAATGAATTAAATAAAATATTAAATAAAGCCTCAATAAACACTTATGATCAATAACTCATGTGAATAATGCAGAATACCATCCTGATTTATGCTCAATAATCCAGGTGAATAACACAGAATAACATCCTGATTTATGCTCAATAATCCAGGTGAATAACAGAAAAACACCCTGATGCATGCTCAATAATCCAGGTAAATAACACAGAATAACATCCTGATTTATGCTCAATAATCCAGGTAAATAACACAGAATAACATCCTGATTTATGCTCAATAATCCAGGTAAATAACAGAATAACATCCTGATGCATGATCAATAATCCAGGTAAATAACACAGAATAACATCCTGAATTATGCTCAATAATCCAGGTGAATAACAGAATAACATCCTGATTTATGCTCAATAATCCAGGTAAATAACAGAATAACATCCTGATGCATGATCAATAATCCAGGTAAATAACACAGAATAACATCCTGATTTATGCTCAATAATCCAGGTGAATAAAAGAATAACATCCTGATTTATGCTCAATAATCCAGGTGAATAACAGAATAACATCCTGATTTATGCTCAATAATCCAGGTAAATAACAGAATAACATCCTGATGCATGATCAATAATCCAGGTAAATAACACAGAATAACATCCTGATTTATGCTCAATAATCCAGGTGAATAACAGAATAACATCCTGATTTATGCTCAATAATCCAGGTAAATAACAGAATAACATCCTGATTTATGCTCAATAATCCAGGTGAATAACAGAATAACATCCTGATTTATGCTCAATAATCCAGGTAAATAACAGAATAACATCCTGATGCATGATCAATAATCCAGGTAAATAACACACAATAACATCCTGAATTATGCTCAATAATCCAGGTGAATAATGCAGAATAATAAACGCTTCTTTCATAACTTCTCCATCACTGAAAGACTTCTTATGTTGAGCCAGGATGCAGCTAACACGGTAGGAGGCGATCGTAGCAACCTTACCTTTTGTGCTGGGCTGAGTGAAGATCGATTGCTGTGCTGCAAGCTTGTGTTTTAGCTCCCGCATGTTCTGAGTCCATAAACAACTTTTAGGAGGGAAATCTGTCTCAAACAGTTTGTGCATCGTCTTGAAATGCCGCTCCAAGTTACACTTTTTGGACAAGGCAACGCTCGAATTACAGATGAGGCAAATAGACTTCAAATTAGAATAAACAAAAAAATACTCCTCCTCCCACTCTGTGTGAAAATAATAAGTTTTCGTTTGCTTGTTTGCTAGTTCTGCAGCATCCATGTTTACTTCGCACCGATAGCTACACTGCTGTCTTAAAGTCTCGTCAGTCACCGCACCCAAAACTCGCGAGACTATGTCTATGAGAAAACAAGATGGAGAGGGCTGAGGAAAGTGTTGCTGCGCATTGGAATATCGTCACTTCTCCCACCCCCCACCTCCACCACTTCTGCCGGAGTTAGAATGAAGCTGAGCAGCGGACATGTCACCTCCACCACTTCAGCCAGAGTTAGAATGAAGCTTAGCAGCAGACATTTCACCTTGTTAACAGCTGAGAGCCGGCTGCCGGTGTTCTGTGGCTTGCGGGCCGGCTCTAATAGTTATTAAATATCATCCAGGGGGCCATAAATAATTGTTTTACGGGCCGGATCTGGCCCGCGGGCCGCCACCTTGGCATATGTGGTTTGGATGGTTACTGTTGCACCGAGGGACTGAGAGAAACGCAATTTCGGTCCTGTGTATGTCCTGTACATATTGCAGTTCTGACAATAAAGTTGACTTTGACTTTGACTGCCTCTAAGCGAGCAGGTCCCCGGTTCAAATCCTGGTCCGGGGGCCTTTCTGGGTGGAGTTTGCATGTTCTCTCCGTGCATGCGTGGGTTTTCTCCGGGTGCTCCGGTTTCCTCCCACAGTCCAAAAACATGCATGTTAGGCTGATTGTTAACTCTAAATTGACCCTAGGTGTGAGTGAGACAGGTCCCACTTCTATTATTAAGGTGAGAGCAAGCAATGCCCAAATAAGAGCATAAAGCAGAACTTCTATTATTAAATTGAGGGCAGGCAACGCCCAGAGAAGGGTATAAAAATATGAATTTTCCTCCTCCACGCCAGACAACGCAAACCAAGCCCACGGGGAGAACAACTCCACGGGGAGAACAACTCATCAGGTTGTATGGGTCTGTCTCCATTGAATGCGCATTCAATGTCTTTTCCTCTCTTTCTTACTTCTTTCTCCCTATCTCACTCTCTCATTCTCTGTCCACAATTTGTAATATAATGGCTTTTTGAAATAGAACAAATGTATTCTGTGACTTTTAACTTTATGATTAATTAAACTGGTTTGGAACTTTAAAGTGCGCGTCTGTGATTCAGTGTGTTTCCTTCTTTTATCCAAAGTGAAGCCAAACAACAAACTTGGGGCTTAACACCAACAAGAGGCGCTGTGTTTTAGTCAGTTGTTGTCCTACTCAAACCGGCTACCTCTAGGACCCAGGGGCGCTATGTTTTAGTGCAGCAGATAGCAAACGGAGGCTCTGCTCATTTTCCCTGTCTTCATGTGCGCAGCAAGCGTTCATCCTAATGTGAAACAGCACAAAAACAAGATTTCAGGGTTGTGAGGGAGTTTGAGAAATGATTTCAGGTCTTTAGAGGAATAGAATATATCTTTATTGACAGGGCACATGATTAAAATCATGCACACAAGACGGGCCGAGTGCACGAAGCCACAGTCGTGTCAGCACCACCACAAAGGCAAACTCGAGACAGAATTAGCAGTTTTTCTCTCACCATCAGAGCTTCTGATGTGCTGTTGACATGTTGAAATCATTTATTTGCAGTGTGATGTAGAATTGAAGGACAAATTTGCCTCTGTGGGCTTGGAAACATTTTACAAGTATCTCTTACTATCCTAAACTGACAGCACTGGCTGCAAAAATGTCCATGTTTGGGACTACCTACCTGTGAGCAAGTTTTCACTAACAAACATTAATAAAACAGCTACGTTCAAAGCTTAATTTATGGGTTCACAGTTGCTTCCTAGATGTGAAAAATGGATTTAAAATTCATTCATTTCTAAATTTTGATGCATTTTTAACATGCAGGAAAGGGTTTTAACAAAACTGTTTTTTAATGTCCAGAGGCCCAGATTTAGCTTTTTTAGATTTTTCTACCTGGATTATTGAGCATGCATCAGGGTATTTAACAAAACAGTTTGTTGAATAAATGTTTTAAAACGTGCAATCACTGATCAGTTTTTTAATATGTAATGCACTTAAATGTTAAACTGAGTAAAAATGTAAAAGGACAATTAATTTAATGTTAATATCTTTATAATTTATTTATTCTTTGCACTAATACAAAGACAAAAAGTGGACCTTTAGAATGAGTATTCTGGTCTGACCCCCTTGAGATCAGATTAAGCTGTATGCGGCCCCCAGATCAAAATGAGTTTGACACCCCTGGTAATAGTTATATACCTGGAACAACAGGCCAAAATGAACGAGCCCATATTTTTACTTTGAATAAATGAGCCACTGAGCTTAATAATTTCAAATTGACAATTTAGGAGGGCATCTAGCGGTGCCGTTAAACATGAAAATATACACTATGCATAAATAAACTCAACAAGAGGGCAGATCTTAGATGGCTCAAGGAATTGGCTAATTATCGTAGACTGTATACTAGCAAGGGGATCTTAGAAAACAGTAAAGTATATTTTCTAAAATAAAAGTAGGTTACAGTATTTCTTGGTTTCAGGGTAAATTGATTATTTCACTTTGAGGTAAACTAATGTTTTGGATCTGTTGTGCAGATCAGATTAAAAGATGCCTCCGTCGAAGGATCTATAATAGAGCTTGTTAACAGAAAATTAATTTGATCCTGGTCTGTTAATGATTTTTTAATTTTTTAAATAGCCTCATTGAACAGTGTTGATGGAACGGCAAGAGTGAGTCTTATGAATCCCACCTCATCTATACAGAACACATAATGGTAAATATGCATTAAGATAGGCCTCTGTCAAAACACATGCAGCATCTGACTTTTGAATCTCAGCTACTGTGGTTATTGATCAGATCGGATCAGATTTAATATGAAGGTGTGTCCAGAAACTGACTCACTGTGACTTCACTGGGAAGAACAAACTCATATGCAACCTTGCTCAAGAACTTTGAGGGGCATACGCAAGGAACGACTGAAAACAACAAAGGCACCGAAAGAACAAAAGACTGTCCACAGAAACTTTCAGCCGAGCAGAGGCAAAGACTTTCTCAAAGAACTGTCAAAACATGGTCATCAGACACAAATGGCCAGGATATACGGTCCGGATTTGGGGGTCCGGATGAGAATCAGAACCCAGTGAACGTCTCACTGGGGGCTGGAACAGGAGAAAGCTGAACACGTTCTCCAAACAGACAAGAGAACAAATGGTCCTGAAGTCACTCATACCAGCAAAGGCTGCACCCCATATTGATCTGTGAGGTTCTGTCATTGATCTTAGTATCCGGGATCAAAACTACAGTTGCTATGATAAATTTTTTAATGAAACACATAGGCACATTTGGGGCCTGCCAGCGCGGGCTTCATGATTCTTAGTTATACTGTGCTCAGGTGGATCTGACGACTTGCTTTTTCTGGTTCCTGTAACTCTGTGGTGAAGCTTAAGAAAAGCAAGGGAAATGATCCAAGCTCCTGACCCTAAAACGAGTTAACTTTTGTATTTTTGTTTTTGCAGGTTAAAATTTGTATCTCCACAAACGTTCATACAAGGTTTTAATAAGATTGAAGAGAAGGCAGCAGTTATCCTTGGCGGAGTGCATGTTGGAAATCTGATGTGTCACAAGGGGTACATTTTGGTAAATGATTATAATTTTGAAGAAAATGAGATGATATCGTAGATTACAGTTAGCTATATGGTTGTGAAAACCAAATTAGTGGTGGCAATAGGCTGAGGTTTAGGAAACATCTGACACTAGTGCTTAGGTTAAAGGATGGTAAATTTAGACACAATTTCCAATTTATTAACCAAATAACTTTGGCATAATTGAAACAAGGTAGAGTTTTGTTTCAAAAGGGGGTTAAGGGGCTGACAGATGTTTCTAAAAATAGAGAGGTTGAAATTGGTCCCTAGAAATAACTAATTAGAAATAACTAGATTGTAAATGTTTCCTAAAAACAACTAGGCCGAAAAATGTTCCTAGAAATAACTAATTAACTAAAAGATGGTAAATACATTTTAGTATACAAAGAATAATAAGGAACTGATAAATTGGCGTTATAAACAAAGTTCACTTGCGTTGATATTGAGGCGGCATCGGTCTTGAACGTTTTATTTTCTTTAATCATGTCATGGAGGAAGGAGTATTGATGCAAGCATATTTCAAATGAGCAATTAACAACACTGTTTTTTTCCTCTGTGAAATGTGTGTGAAGCAGGATGGGGGACGCCCCTTGGAAATGTTTCCTGGCCTGCAGGCTCAAACCACTCAAACCTGAAGTGGACCTGATCAGAGGGTGTTTAGAATTATGCTCTGCCGCCGCTTGCTATGTTATTTTTTTTAATTATGCTCTGCCGTCTCTTGCTATGTTATTTTGCTCTGCCGCCGCTTGTGATGTTATTGTTATGTGTGTAATTTCTGCTATAAGCTGAGTGAAAAGGTACAGTATTTTTGTAAGTATGAACCGCCTTAAAACTACTCATAATTAACCCTAATGAAGATTAAGCCTCTTCCAAACCCACCACATGCATGATTCATTCTTTGTACTACTGATTTATAATTGATTGGGTGTTGTTTGCTGTGGCACATTCTGTTTATGATAGGTGGTTCCTGGAAATGCTCCAGCTGAGGGGGTTTTCTCAACGGAGTCCCGGGGAGGCAAGACCAGACAGCCCTGGTCAGGAAGGACCCGTGTGGGGTCGCTGAACGCACACCACAGGCAGTGCGTGTCAATGCCAGGGGATCCACACGGTTCAGTGTGCTCCAGCCCGTGAACCAGGAAGGAGCTAAAGGATTGGGCTGGACAACAAGAAGAGGTCGCATTCGAAC
>JBBPBX010107689.1:0-11264 GCA_038048925.1 Garcialebias charrua
GCTATTTTTATTCTTACAGAATTTATGTGTTGTTTCCATGTCAGTTTGTCATCAATGATAACACCCAAAAACTTCACCTCACTCACTCTACAAATCTCAACACCCTCAATTTTGAGTGGAACATCAACAGTTTTCTTTTTATTACTGAATATCATGTAATTAGTTTTTTCTAGATTTAATGATAATTTATTTATTTTAAACCAAGTTTGTATCTTGACAAATTCTGTCTTTATCAATTCCAACATTTGTTCTATATCTTCACCTAAACAGAAAAATGTGGTATCATCAGCAAAAAGTACACATTTAAGGAGTCCTGACACATTTACCAAGTCATTCACATATAAAATAAATAGCTTTGGTCCAAGTACAGAGCCTTGGGGAACTCCACATGTGATATTACAGAGGTCAGATCTTACATCATTTATTTGTACAAATTGTTTCCTATCTTTTAAGTAGCTAGATACCCACTGTAATGCTGGTCCTCTAATACCATATTTGTTCAGTTTTTCAAGGAGAATGGTGTGATCAATAGTATCAAATGCTTTTTTTAAATCAACAAAAATACTGATACAATATTGTTTTTGATCGACAGCAGTAGTTATTTGTTATTTGTTTGTAGGTTAATATTGAATACTGAATATTAATTAAATGAAGGATGGAGGGACTTTCTAATGAAACCAGTCAAACCAGAGGCAGCGCTCAGGATCCACCACCACACACCTGCTGTTCAAGTGTTTGTTGTCTCTTCAGGGAGCTGATGAGATTCCCAGTTTACAAGATTTATGGTCCTGAAATTGTGCGTGCTCACCACCGTCCAAACGGTTCTGATGAAGTATTGATTTTCTCATTCCCTGTAATGACATGAAGAGGCCAGAAAGCAATAACTGATTATGTAAACGGTCTTCTAAACGATGGACTGACTCTGCTGCTGCCTTCAAAAACTTAATGAGAGTACAAAATAATCCAGTAAATATAAATGAGATGTTTGGATCAGAATGTAATCAAATGATTCAGCTTCAGTAACACAACTGACACACAAAACCAAAGGAGAAAAATGATTTTCAGGAGAACATGTTGTGTTTGTTTTGGTGTTTAATCTACGTTCAGATTGATTTTTCTGACCTTCTGTTCCATTTAAAGACAGAGAAACCACAAAGACACAACAAAAGATAGCTTCTTTATTTTTAAACGCGTATTTTTTTATTTCACATCATCAAAGTAGAATTTAATGTAACTGTATCCTGTAACCTGATCAAATATTGTGTATTACAAATACTGTATGCAGTTATCAGAATTATAAAAGCTCTACTTTAGAGTCAATTTTAATGGCATTTGGGTTCACAAGTGTCTAGAATAGAATTACTTGCCATATTAGATTTATTTATTTTTGCAATAAAATTAATGTATTGCCATCAACCTACTTTTGCAGAAATTTGCTGCTTTAACCGTTCATATAACAAAACATTCAGCTCTTTAAGGACACTGCAGCTGTGACTTTTGGTTTTTATGAGTTAACCTTTTCACATTTCCTGCAAAAATGCAGTGTGAATGCTTATTGCTGAAGAACTTGCTGAATAAAAGCTGAAACTAGTTAAAAACATGCTGAAATGTAGCTGAAATTGAAGAACAAGCCTAAATTAGCAGAAGAAACCAGAAAAATACACATATTTGCTTAATTTGGTTTGAATAAGCATAAATGAGCACAAAAATAGGTAAATTTGGTAAAACAGCTGAAATTAGCAAAAACATAGCTGAAAAATAGCTGAAAAGGCAGAAAGACGCTCAAATTACCAGAAGGAAGTGGAAAGAGCACGTTTATGTTGAATTAGGCTGAAAGAAGTTCAAATGAGTGCAGAAATGTGGAATTAGCTGAAAAGGCTCAAATTAGCATAAAACAGCTACCGGTAGGAGCTGAAATAGTAGAAATAGCTGAAACTAGCTAAAAGCCTGCTGAAATGTAGCTGAAATTGAAGAATATGCCCAAATTAGCAGAAGAAAGCAGAAAAAAACACATTTGCTGAAATTGATTTGAATAAGGGGCCGAGATGGTGTAAAGGCAGGGCAGCCGGCTCAGGACCGGAAGGTCTCGGGTTCGATCCCCGGTCACGGCATACCTCGTTGTGTCCCTGGACAAGACACTTAACCCCGAGTTGCTCCCGGTAGGACTGGATGGCGCCTTGCATGGCAGTCTACCGCTACCGGTGTATGAATGTGTGTATGAATGGGTGGATGGTACTGTGAAGCGCTTGGGGGCCCCTCATAGGGGGCTGGAAAACGCTATATAAATGTAGCCGGACGGGTATTGATAAAAATAGGGAACTTTAGATTTAAAAAAATAATAATCTATTTTTAATAAAAGAAGTGAATTTGGTTAAAAACTTTACTAAAAGTTACCCTTAAGGCACATAGACCTGTTGCAGATGAGGCATGAGACAAGTTCACACAGACACCAATAAATTGCACAGTAGTTTAATTAAATAAAATCCTAAGTTTAAAATATTTACAGTTTAAAAAGGCTAAAATCCTAAATTTAAAATATTTACAGCTTAAAAAGGCAGTTAAAGCTCAATTCTAGGGATGCACCAATACCAGTATCGGGTATCGGTCCGATACCATGTGCATTTACTCGTACTCGTACTCATAAAAAGGGCTCCGATACTACAGGACCCGATACCAGTTTCATTTCATTTCATTGACTATGTAAGAGTTCAAACGTAAAACATTTTATTTTTTTTGTACAAGTTTGGACATACTTTACAGATTACCAATAGTAATGTACTTTGTTCATTTATGTTTGAAGTGTCTAATGAAAATAAACAGTTGTAGTGATATAGGCCTCTGTCTTGACCTTCAAGTACACCTCTCCACATCTCTCTGAAACTCTTAAGTGGTTACACCTTCTTGAAGCCCTCAAGGAGACAGATGGACACTTATATATTTTTACAATTATTATGAATTAATGGACACTAATTAATCAGATTGAACTTTCTCTTTAATGTGTGTTAATTCAGAATTGATCTACAGTATATTTTTGTCATTATTAATGATGATCTGTTACTTTCATGAGCTATGACCTTCTGCTGGTTTTATTTCTGCAAAATAAGCAGACTCTGTCGCTAAGGCAGAAGTCAGGGTAAGAGCTGTTCTCTCCCTTCTCTTGTGTTGTCTATGAAGTTAGCCATAACATTTTTCTGTGCTCACAAGCAGGCCACCTGGCTGTTTATGTAAACAGTTTTCCTGCTGTCCGTCAAGAGTCTTTTCTGCCTATGGGATCATACTTCCATCTTTTATTTTGTTAACCAGCCTGTAGCCGTTGAGGAGGTGGGGAGACCCCACCTCCCCCATATAATGGGCACTTCCTATTTGGAAGTTAGTGTTTCGAGGAGTACGAACTGTCAACCTGCTCTCTCCTCTGGGGAAAGCTGGAGTCGGCCCGGTCATATGTCAACGACCCACGTCTCAGCTGGAGTTACAGTAAAGCTTACTGTAATTCACTCACTCATCTTCTGGAAGAATTTGTTTTCTGAAGTTTTACTTTGAAAGCTCAGCCAGTAGCTGGCTCTGTTCCTGCCGGGAGAAGCGGTTCTTCTCACTCGTCTGAATCAGCTCACACGCGCGGAGGTCATCTGGACGTGAACGGGACAACACAGTCCTTTAATGTCCACAAACTTCAACTCTTATCTCCAAGACGTATCGTCAACAGGTAACGAGGCGTTGATTGTGTCCTGAACGTGTGGGAAGCCCAGCTGAACCGTATGGGAAGGTGCTACTCTGGTTGTTTCAAATAATTAATTTCAGTTAACTTAGCTTTCATCTTCTTCCTCCTATTTCTTATTTTTCATAAGTATTTAATCTGTCAAGTAAATGTACCAACAGTTAAGTTCCTAATTGTCTGTTTGTTTTAATTTGAATTCTTGTCAACGTAGTTATTAAATCAGAGCTAATATCGATACAAATGTTTAATGTAATTTTTGTGATAGTTTCAATAAAAGGTCTATATTTTTTGTAGACCAACATAAATTGAAGTCTAAGTGTGAAATTACATTTCTGATTAATCACAGTAAAAACAATTTAGTATCGGAAAAAGGAAGAACTCGCACTTTGGTGGCAGTTTGTGCAAGATTAAAGTCTGCTAAACTGCGCATCCAATAATGGTGGCTCAGTAAGTGTTTAAATACCTTACATACATCATTATTATTCAATTACAATTGGTGGCTCGTCCGAGTTCCTGGAACGTTTATTAAGTTGTTTGGTGTAGCTTATTTTTGTTAACGGTGTTTGTTGGCATTAGTTTGCATCCTGGTTTTGGGCTTATAAGAATAGTTTTGGCTGGTGAGTGTCCGGGAGTTGCTAATTGTGGCATTGTCTGGATTATTTTCCCGTTAGAATTATTTTTCATTCACATTTGAGCGTATGCTTGGAGCGGGTGCGTGATAAATGTTTTGTCTGTGCTTGTGAGACGTTTCATTACGTGTCACGAGGCTGCATGCATCTTTCATTGTTGTGACCGCCGAGTCACGATCCTGTTTCATTCTATTACATCTGCGATTTTCTGTTGAAGCTGTGTCACACATTTGCTGCTCCATTTTTACCTAATCTGTTACAACGTGTTTGCCGAGGTTCGGGAAAACCCACTCCGCTAGTTTGGGCCGGCCGAGATCCGGTTCCGTTTGACGTAAAGTCCGTTGTTGTACACAGTTAGAGTGCTGCCTCCCCTGGGGGCGTGAGAGTTAGCTTGGTTGTGTTTTAGCTCATTGACGGTATTTTCTGCGGTGTAAAAATACGTTTATTTTGTGGAAGAGAGTCCAGTACTTTGAGCCGAGCTAATGCTAAACGGTACCGACAAGATGGCTGCTTAAAACGCTGTGATTGGTCCATTGTGTGTCGCGTTCAAGAACGTTGGTTTCTGTAGACTCTGGTTGTCAGATTCATTTTTGTACACATTTGTGACGGTTTATTTGTGTTGTTTAAGTTCTATGCACGTGATATCGTCGAAGACTGGCTTAACCGCGGTGTTTTGCGATATTTATGACTGTTTTAGAACGTTGAAAAGACCGTTCCACGCTTTTGTTCGACCGACCGCAGGTCCGTGAACACACCGCTCGAACGGCACGTCACTAGTGGGTGGCGTTAGGTTTGGAAGACACAGTTTCCCATGAACACTTGGGTTTTAGAACTACAGTTCTGTCTTCGCTGTGATTGGTCGATTACGCTGTATGTGTTGACGCATGCGCAGTGGGTGAAGCCCCGCTCCTCGTCAATTTTCACTTCAGCTACTTGTCCCAGACGAGTTTCCGTGCTTGTTTGTCCATTACTGTCATTAAAAAGACTGTTTAATCGCGGTGTTTTTGAGGTTTTAATGGGTGGATTGAGCCGGTTGCTCTGAAAACTGCCGATCGCCATGTGACCAGGTCACGTGACACCGATTTTGCCGGTTTTATGAGGACCGACCTTATTTCTTTTAAACGCAGTTTAAAAGGTTTCACAGTTCAACCGATTTTGCTCACATGATTTCGTTTTGTGAGCCTGGGTTCTAGAGCTTATCACGTTACGCTTTAGATCTGTCTGATTGATGCTTTTCATCCGTGTTGGATGTCTGTGTGGGCTGAAAGCTACGGCTGCGCTCACTGGTGATAACAGCGCCTCTATAGCGGTCAGATAGAGAAATTACAGTCGCTGTGATAAACTCACTTCCAGCGCTGTGACCCCTGCTGGTTACATTAGAAGACGCAGTCTTCCTGTAATGTGTACATGGTAACTGTTCCTGTTTTAAACGGGAAACATTTTGAGAATATTGTACTCACAGCACACTTTAATTTGATTTTCACATATAATCAAATGTTGATGGCAGGACAGTTACACAGATTTAATACAGACATGTCTGTTGTTGATAAAATTTGACACTTTTATCATTGATTCTGTGCAAAACAAACTGTCTGTTTTTATTTTTATTTTAAACTGCAAGTTTAAAATATCACACATGAGGCTTCTTTTGTCTTGGTTTTTCACAAAAAATCTCAAAACGACAGCCGTTTTTGTTTGACCTTGTCACAGGTCGACTAATTACTAAACATCACTGACTTTTATTTCATTTAACATCTTGGATGTTTTCTGAGCAGCTCATACACTGTGCATATTTGCAGGCTGCGATATGAGACCCACTTTACTTGGTTTTTCGCAGAAAATCAGTACACAGATGGACGTTCAAACAGGTGAACCACCTGAGGGGGGCTCCTCTCCTATCTATCCTAGATGGATGGATGGGGGCCTTGGGATTCCTGCCCGTGCTCCCCGCATTTTGGGGGAATCTGCCTCTTCGTATGCTAATTACTTAGCTGCTAAGAACGTCCGTCAGGATAAGTGGGAAAATCCCCTGTCATTCTACGACAGGCTAATCTCGGTCTACTCCGGGGGCAAACCTGTTCCTGGATTAGAGGAAAAAGTGGAGTTTAAACGTCTTTTCATTATGAATCTTATGCCTTTTCAAATGAAATGTGTTCATTTCAAGGTTGATTGCAAAAAAGATTCTATGGAAGTGATAAGACAATATGCTGCGTCAGTTTTTGAGGTTGAAATACAACCTAGGATACCATCAGAGGTTTGTACAGGTCAAAAGGTCACATCCCACTCGCAGGAAGTAGAAGAGGTTTCCTCTCCTTCAGAGTGCAACAGGGAACAGGTCCCTCATGATAACAAACAACAGATCAGTTCCAGCTGGACCAGTGACTCAGATCGGTTCACAGGAGGTTCTTCTGCCCCTGCCCCTCAGGTTGAAAACCTTGAGAGGAGCAGAGAACCACACAAGGTAGGTGTTCGCTCTCTAGATGAACCAAGATGGTTCAGATCGAACCAAAAGAGTTCTCACCTAGGTCTCACAGTGGGTGAACTTCGAGAGAAGTTGATGTCTGGGAACCGTGACCCTTTGAAGAAGGGTCTGTCCCGACATGTGCCCCCGAGAAGCGGCCCTCCTGCCCCTGCCCCTCGAATTGCACAGTTTGAGACATGCAATGAGTCACACATGCTCCAGATTATGGGAGCGGCGCCTCCGCGCGAGGACGTGGCTGAGGTTGTGAGTTGTTTGTCAAATGATGCGAATGTTACAGTGGTTGACCAAGCTGACACTACGTATGACGTTGTCCTTGATGATAACACAAACAACCTTGTTCCACCTGATGAAGCGACGCGCAGCACTGCCTTTTGCAGCAACTCAGTGCACACAGTTGACATCTACAACGTCAACACTGACATAAATGCTGACAGCAAACAAATTGCTGATGGTCAGCGTCCTGAAAGTCCAGATGCCGACAGCAAACACATTGCTGAAAATCCACATCCTGAAGGTCATGAGGCAGACAGCCATCATGATGCTGACAGCGACGATGATTACACAGACAGGGTCACACGTACACAAAAACGTGTGGAAAAGCCTGAACGGTTTCTGTGTAACTTTATAAGAAGGGGTAAAGCTAAGAGAGCTTACCTCCCACTCACATTGGAAGGGGTCCTAGAGCAAGAAGCGCTCCTGGTTAGCGGCTCAGACGTGTCTATCATGTCAGCCAAACTGTTTGAGGAGCTAAGGACCGCCGCTAACGATGTTGGCAGGCAAATACCCTTTGTGAAAGACACTTATGGTGATCAACTGGGCCTCGCAAAGACGAGAACAACCCTAATAGCCATGGTTCACATGCAGATTGGCGAGATGTCACTATACCACCCGGTATATGTGTCTGATCTTGACTCACTCCGGGCTCCATTTGTGGTTGGCCAAGATTTTATAAATCGCTTTGAAGCGATTATAAATTATGGCAATCAGACAATGTGGGCCACAGTGAGCAGTCCACTGCCATTCGTGGTACCTCCCCAAGGTCAGGACACTGACTGTCTAACAACAGGTACCGCTAAGGTCACAAGGGATTCCCAAACCGAGACCACAAACCCGGTAAGTGAACCTTCAACTACAGGTGAGACAGAGGAGACTCAACAAGTGGACCAGACTCTGGCCCAACATGGGAACCTCCTCTGCGAGCTGATACCTTCAGCACTCGCTGACCACTACCTACCACCGGTAAAAGAAGGTGTGGGGATCCAAGGATCACACACCGAGAACGCTGTGCTGTCCTCTGGGACAGGTAATTCAGTCATCAGCCAAGCTTTCTATGAAACCTTGGTTCAAGAGCATTTGAATCTAGAACTACTCAGAGATGACATAGTTCTTACAGACTCAAAGAGCACCTCTTCATTCATGAAGTGGGAAGACATACATCACAACGACAGAGACACGCCTGCGACGGCGCCGACAGTTGTGACACACCTGCATTACGCAGAAAGAGGTAAACGTACAGAGGTACGTTGGCCGAGACCTATAAGGTTCCTGTACAAGGTTCCCCATAAACTGCGCGAACAGCTTAAACTAAACAATGGCATCCTAACTCGTGCCCATGGACGGACGTCCACACCCGTGTGCTTGGTCCCTCATGACCACAGGGGGGTGATGTTAGGCCATGCCCATGTCAAGGACAAAGATTTCAATAACCCCACAAACGACAAAGATCTCGCAAACTCAAAGACTTCATGGGAAAACAAGGTCGTCCAAGCACAGGATAGTAAATAAACTAAACAGTTTAACCTATACTAGTTGCGAAAAGACACCGTTCCAACTAGAACTTAGAAACGCTAAGCATAAAACCCACAACAAAAACTAACCTTAACAACCGTTTGAATCCGCAGGATTTAATTGACATCGGTTATAAAGCTAAGAACTGTTTTTCTTGTGTGTGACACGTTGGAATCTGACGACCAGAGTGAGTTTGACGTAGTGAAACGTTGTTTTTAGTTGCTTGATTGCTACTTTTGTGTTATTGAAGTTGTTATTGTTTTCTGAACACTCCCAGCCAAAAGAGGTTTTGATTGTTGATTAGTTGAAGACTTAAATGGATTTTAACTATGCCAACATGCTGTTCATTTTGTTAAAGATCTCAATCTTTGAAGAGTCATAGTAGATTAATACTACTTAAGGTACTATAATCTACACTGATCTCCCAATCATTTAGGTAGAACCGATGCGATCGTTTCTATTCTAGATCTATTCATTTTGATGAGTCTCGCCATAGACTTCAAAATTTTTAGGGATTACCAAATCTTGCGTCGTTCGTCTAAAAGACAACAGACATTTAGACCAAACTAGTTTCATTTTTATTTTAGTTTAACCTAAACTAAATAATGAATGGAGGAATAGTTTGAAAGAAGAGGCCTTCGTTACAGAAGCCCTCCACATTTCTATAGGTATAGATCCCTATATCTGATTTTTACAGCATTGATCCACCCCTTAATTGGTAATTTTAGCTGATCTAATCCATGATAGCTTACATACCAGGTGCATATAGGTAAGGCTTAATGTAGAATCCCTATCATAAGCCCACCTAAAACCACATAATTGCATGACACATTGAACCAGGGTGGCACCGACTGGAAGCCATCCAGCCTGCAACCTTCGATGTGGGGACCTGCTGATCCAACGTTGGTCTTCAACCTTCATCCAAGGCCCGCCTCCTCTGCTTCAATCGAGGGATCCCCTCTACATGCTGATTAAAACCATTCTTGCTGATGAAATCAATAACCCCCATCGTTGTGGATTTACCGTTGTGGATTATAAGACTTTGTTTTCCAAGGGATCACAGACTCAGTTCTCCATGGGTTAACAGACTATGTTTTCCAAAGGATTAAAAGCTTGCCGCAATGGGATTACCTACGAACAGTATGGAATTTCCAAAAACATTATGGGAGTATAATTTTGAACTTTTTGATTTTTCTTTTTCCACTTGCTGGATTACATAGAGGTCAGAGACATTCGGTGGTATCCTTTCGTGTTGGAACTCATCTCCAAGGACAGGCGATGACTTCCAAAAAGGGGGACTGTAGTGATATAGGCCTCTGTCTTGACCTTCAAGTACACCTCTCCACATCTCTCTGAAACTCTAAGTGTTACACCTTCTTGAAGCCCTCAAGGAGACAAATTGACACTTATATTTTTTACAATTATTATGAATTAATGGACACTAATTAATCAGATTGAACTTTCTCTTTAATGTGTGTTAATTCAGAATTGATCTACAGTATATTTTTGTCATTATTAATGATGATCTGTTACTTTCATGAGCTATGACCTTCTGCTGGTTTTATTTCTGCAAAATAAGCAGACTCTGTCGCTAAGGCAGAAGTCAGGGTAAGAGCTGTTCTCTCCCTTCTCTTGTGTTGTCTATGAAGTTAGCCATAACATTTTTCTGTGCTCACAAGCAGGCCACCTGGCTGTTTATGTAAACAGTTTTCCTGCTGTCCGTCAAGAGTCTTTTCTGCCTATGGGATCATACTTCCATCTTTTATTTTGTTAACCAGCCTGTAGCCGTTGAGGAGGTGGGGAGACCCCACCTCCCCCATATAATGGGCACTTCCTATTTGGAAGTTAGTGTTTCGAGGAGTACGAACTGTCAACCTGCTCTCTCCTCTGGGGAAAGCTGGAGTCGGCCCGGTCATATGTCAACGACCCACGTCTCAGCTGGAGTTACAGTAAAGCTTACTGTAATTCACTCACTCATCTTCTGGAAGAATTTGTTTTCTGAAGTTTTACTTTGAAAGCTCAGCCAGTAGCTGGCTCTGTTCCTGCCGGGAGAAGCGGTTCTTCTCACTCGTCTGAATCAGCTCACACGCGCGGAGGTCATCTGGACGTGAACGGGACAACACAGTCCTTTAATGTCCACAAACTTCAACTCTTATCTCCAAGACGTATCGTCAACAGGTAACGAGGCGTTGATTGTGTCCTGAACGTGTGGGAAGCCCAGCTGAACCGTATGGGAAGGTGCTACTCTGGTTGTTTCAAATAATTAATTTCAGTTAACTTAGCTTTCATCTTCTTCCTCCTATTTCTTATTTTTCATAAGTATTTAATCTGTCAAGTAAATGTACCAACAGTTAAGTTCCTAATTGTCTGTTTGTTTTAATTTGAATTCTTGTCAACGTAGTTATTAAATCAGAGCTAATATCGATACAAATGTTTAATGTAATTTTTGTGATAGTTTCAATAAAAGGTCTATTTTTTTGGTAGACCAACATAAATTGAAGTCTAAGTGTGAAATTACATTTCTGATTAATCACAGTAAAAACAATTTAGTATCGGAAAAAGGAAGAACTCGCACTTTGGTGGCAGTTTGTGCAAGATTAAAGTCTGCTAAACTGCGCATCCAATAATGGTGGCTCAGTAAGTGTTTAAA
>JBBPBX010107690.1:0-11263 GCA_038048925.1 Garcialebias charrua
AGTTCTGCTGCCTCTTCATCAGTTCTGCTGCCTCTTCATCAGTTCTGCTGCCTCTTCATCAGTTCTGCTGCCTCTTCATCAGTTCTGCTGCCTCTTCATCAGTTCTGTTGCCTCTTCATCAGCTCTGCTGCCTCTTCATCAGTTCTGCTGCCTCTTCATCAGTTCTGCTGCCTCTTCATCAGCACTGCTGCCTCTTCATCAGCTCTGCTGCCTCTTCATCAGTTCTGCTGCCTCTTCATCAGTTCTGCTGCCTCTTCATCAGTTCTGTTGCCTCTTTCAAGATGGCGCCTATTGTCACGGGCTGCTGTCTAACTCGTCTCCTGAACTTTTTACTGCTGTTCATGTTCTGCCTTCTTTTCATCGACGATGCATCCTCGCTCCTGGTCTATGATCGTTCAACTCTTCTAAGTCTCCGGGACTCGCTGATCAACACACCGGCTACTGGCGAATATGGACATTTCAAGCCTCCTCCACCACCACCGTTCCTGGCTTCGATCCCAGCCTACCTACAACGCAACGCGACCACGCTGCCACGCAACAAGCGGCGCAGAAGACGCGGAACGAGGGCAGGCGTCCTGGTGAGATTTAAAAAGTATCTGTCGTCTCACAACACGCCGACGGCTGACTTACCTCCTGAATTCAGCGTCTTTGATGTCCGCCGTTCCTTCGCTCGTCGCCACAGAAGCCTTGTTGCTATCAATCATGTCGCCAGCGACCAGTATCCATCTTGCCCCCCGGTGTGGAAAACAGTGAAGCGAGGCAGCGTTAAACAACACCTCCGCCCGCTTGCTCGAGCAGCTGAGAGTGACGTAACTGGCAGCGTTCCAGTACGTGCAGCATTGTTTAACGCCAGATCAATTACTAATAAAACTTTTATATTAAGTGATTTGATCTCAACTCATCGTCTGGATCTGTTTTTGATTACTGAAACCTGGCAGAAAATAGGAGACAACAGCTCCTTTTCTGAACTCCTCCCAAATGGCTACTCCCACCTGAGCGCTCCGCGTGGGGCTGGAAAGGGAGGGGGCCTGGCTGCTGTGTTCAGTGATGCATTCAAGTACCGTTTGTTGCCTCAGAAAAATTATTCCAGTTTTGAAAGCATGTTTTTTGTGCTGGAATCTGCTAAACCTATTTTGTGTGGCGTTTTTTATAGGCCCCCACAATACAATAAAAACTTTGTCAGTGAGTTTTCAGAACTACTGGCGGACTTGCTACCAAAGTTTGACTCTTGGCTTTTCTGTGGAGACTTCAACGTGCACACCTGCTGCCCAAGTAATCAGCTTGGATGTGAGTTTCAGAACCTCCTGGACTCTTTTAACCTGTCACAGTCGGTCTCGGGGGCCACACACACACTGGGTCATACACTGGATTTAATTATCTCCCACGGCCTACAAATACCTGCTGTGGAGATCCTGGACACCTGTATCTCAGACCATTTTCCCATATTATTTGAATTTTTCACCACTCCTGCACCAAAGGCTATTCTCCCAGCACGTTTCTGCCGCTCCATCAACCCATTAACTCCAAATGAGTTTACTGATGCCTTTAAGAGCACTGAATTCTGCTCTGCTGTCAGTCTGGACCCATCTCTACATCCTGAGGACTTCATCACCTCCTTCCATCACACCTGCACAACGATCTTGGACTCCATCGCTCCTCTCAAACAGGCATCTTCAAAAAACAGACCTTCACCATGGCTCAACGAAACGACGCGAGCTCTTCGACAACGTTGCAGACAAGCAGAGCGAAAATGGAAGCGTGACCGGCTTCATGTATCTCAGGGAATACTGAGAGACTGTCTCTGTGAGTATGATAACGCTGTGAAACAGGCCAAGTCACAGTACCTCTCCAACTTAATCTCCACCAGCTCCAACCGGCCGAGGACGCTTTTCAGCACACTCCAGTCTGTCATCAATCCATCTGTCGATGTTCTGAAAACTGCCACACAGTCTACCTGTGATGACTTTCAGAGCTATTTTGTCAACAAAATAGACTCTATCAGGCAGAACATTGTCAGTTCATCCAACACCATCCTGTCATGTACCTCTACAATAACCACTGCTGTTTTTGACCAGTTTGATCTCGTCTCACTGCCTCAACTCACCAAGGTGGTTCAGCAGATGAAACCAACAAACTGTTCTCTGGACATCATTCCCTCTAAAATGTTCAAACAATGCTTTGATGTAATTGGTCCTTCTGTTTTGTCATTTATCAACAGCTGTCTAACTTCAGGTTATGTGCCATCTGCTTTCAAACATGCTGTGGTCAGGCCTCTTCTAAAAAAACCAGGCCTAGATCCTACAGCTCTCTCTAATTTCAGGCCAGTTTCCCATCTGTCATTTCTATCAAAGGTCCTAGAAAAGATTGTTTTTATTCAACTTCAATCTTTTCTAGAACTCAACAACCTGTTTGAAAAATTTCAGTCAGGTTTTCGAGCTCGTCACAGCACTGAATCTGCACTGCTCAAAGTACAGAATGACATTCTTCTGTCTCTGGATGCAAAAAACCCTGCACTGCTGGTGATGTTAGACCTCTCAGCAGCTTTTGACACCGTCGACCATCAGGTACTAATCAACCGCTTGTCTCAGCAGGTTGGTCTCCAGGGAGCTGTGCTTGAGTGGTTCAAATCTTACCTGTCTGGGAGAACTTTCTCTGTCATGATAGGCGATCTGTCCTCCTCTTCATCAACCCCTCTGACCTCCGGCGTACCACAGGGATCTATTCTAGGGCCAGTCCTCTTCTCTCTTTACATGCTGCCATTAGGATCAATCATCACACGTCATAACCTGTCTTTTCACATGTATGCAGACGATTTACAAATCTATCTGCCAGTCACTCCCAACCCCTCACTCAGTTCAAACACTCTTGTCAACTGCTTAAATGACATTAAGCACTGGCTCTCTCAAAACTTCCTCCACCTAAACACAGATAAAACTGAATGCATTTTGTTTGGTGCACCTGATGACACCAGCAACATCCTTCCCTGTCCCAGTGTTGGTTTTCCCCTCCCCCACTTCAACTCGGTGGTCAGAAATCTTGGAGTGCAGTTTGACTCCAATTTAAAGTTTGATAAACAGATCAGTTCTGTTGTCAAGACCAGCTTTTTCCAACTCCGTCTGCTCTCCAAAGTCAAGTCATTTCTTAGTCGTGGTGATCTGGAGAAGGCCATCCATGCCTTTGTGACCTCCAGACTTGACTATTGTAATGCTTTGTATCTTGGCATTAATCAATCCTCCATCTCCCGTTTACAGCTTGTACAGAACTCTGCCGCGCGCTTTTTGACCAACACACGAAAATATGAACACATCACTCCTGTCCTGTCCTCTCTACACTGGCTCCCAGTTCAGTTCAGGATACAGTTCAAGTTGCTGCTGTTTGTTTTCAAAGCTCTGAATGGACTTGCTCCCCTCTACATCTCAGAACTTCTGAAAGCCCATCAGCCTGGCAGGGACTTACGATCTGCCAGTCAACACCTGCTGGAGGTGCCTCGCTCGAGGTACAAGCAATGGGGAGACCGGTCATTTTCTGTTGCCGGCCCAAAAGCCTGGAACAGCCTCCCCCTTGAGCTGCGTGCCACCTCTGATCTGACTCTGTTCAAAACCAAACTGAAGACCCACTTGTTCAAAAAAGCTTTCAGTGTGTAACTTTTATTATTTTGTATTTTAGTATGTAGCATCTTTATTTCAATTGCATTTTTATTTCACTTGTTCAAAAAAGCTTTCTGTGTGTAACTTTTATTACTTGTGTTATTTTAGTATGTAGCATTTTTTATTTCCATTGCCTTCTTTTATCGCTGTGGTTTCTTATTCTATTTTCATTGATCTATTGTTCCCGTTTATTTTTCTTTTTATCCTGTTAAGCACCTTGGTCAATGCAAGGCATTGTGGAAGGTGCTATACAAATAAAGTTTATTATTATTATTATTATTATTCATCAGCTCTGCCACTTCCCCATCTCGCTTCTGTTGCTCTGACCTGCTCCTCCTTCTGCTGCTCTTCTTCATCTGATGCCTCTTCATTTGCTGCTTCTTCATCATCTGGTCAGCTTCTGGGGCTGCTGGGACCTCTGTTGCTGCAGCTTTCTTTCAGCTCATTCAAGCTTCTTTCAATTTCTTTCAGCTCATTCCAGCTACTGGTTCAGCTTCTTTCAGCTCATTCCAGCTTATTTAAAATCCTTTCAATTTCTTTCAGCTTCTTGTCTTCGCACTGCTCCGCTCCTGAAGCCACTTGCGGTTTTCTGGAGGGATGTCAGTTCTGCATACGCCTTCTCATTTTTAGCTGCGTCAGCCTCCTCTACCTCTGCATCTGGCTCGACTTTCAGTAGAAACGTATTTTTCAGACCTTGTAGTTGGGGGTGTCCCAAGAACTTTGTTTCCCACAGCTCGTAGTTCCGTTCTTCTCCGTCGAAACACATTCTTTGCCAGCGACCTTCCTTGTCTCCTCTGGGCCCATAACCTGTAGAGTTCGCCATCTTTAGGGCAGGATAAGTCAGACAAAGTGAGGTACGAGTCAGCTTTAGTTCAGGAGGTTTATTCCACGCAGATAATTCAGCAGATACATACAGATGCTTTGACCATCCACTCCAACTCTACTGTCAACTCCATACAGCTGCACCAACACCACGCCTTAAGTAGTCCCACAGTGATGACGTAGGTGAAGAGCGCACCATATTAATTATGTCATTCTTAACACTGTAATCCTTATCGGAGCCTCTCTATCTTTCAAATTGTAAATTACAGATCTGGTCAGTTGGTCTCTCAACTCAACTGATAAAATTTTCTCGATGAGAAGGCAGGGTGAAGGAGAGCCCTCTTGCCCTGATGGGACACTTGCACCTGGTTACACAACAAATTCCTAGGGACAATGGAAGATCATGTTTCTGTCTGTCTTGTTGGTGTAGAAGATGCATATATAATTGGATTTATGATAACAGGTACTATTACGTGTAAGCTACGCCCTTTAAAGGCTGTCACTATTGGGTTTACCTGCGCGCAACGTGCCAAACACTGAAAACTTCTAGTCCACGCCCACCTGCTGTGGGTCCCACCCGGTTTGCTATGAATCGCATCTGGACCAGAGCTCGACTCCCGTATTTCTTCAGCCAGCGCTAAGAACACACTACTTCTAAGATAATTTCAACTAAGAAGACCATCCGTCTGTGACCCGTGTGTCAGACGGGCTACATCATATCAACGGACCTGCACGCCTTCTGCGAAAGCTGCCTGGGAGCTGACCACGCTCGTCAAGCTCTGGATCCACTCTTCTCCTGTCCAGCTAGTAAAAAAAATTTGGCTGAGGAGAAGCAACGTCGGTTTGAACTATTTTCCTCTAAGGAGGATGAGTTTCAACTAAGGGGGGACTGTCCGCTCGACAATTTTTTGGACTCGCTGGACACGGAGTTTGAAAACACGTCTCCCTTTGAAGCTGAAACAGCTAGCAGCCACACTCCATCCTACCTTTCAGGTGGTTTGGAGCCGGTACTGCCTTCCCACTCTGAAGCTGAAACAGCTAGCAGCCACGCTCTATCCTACCTTACAGGAGTTTTGGAGCCGCTGCTGCCTTCAATGGTAGCCCCCCGAGTGCAGAGGGGTTATCCACCACTCTGTTCCAAGTTCACCCGGAGATAATCGGAAGGTCGGCGAGAGCCTGCGACCTGGAAGTGCCCGAAAAAATGACCCAAACCACGTCAACCCTTTTGGCGGGAAAGTTTGCAGCCCAGCACAGTGGACACCCGGACCCAGTCTGGCCCTGTTTCCCGGCCGTGTCCTCCATACTCCGGGGTTCAGCCAACAACTACCTAAAGCTGAGGGCCCCCGTTGCCTCTTACGCAGCCATCACCAAGGTAGAAGGGCTCACGGACCAAGGCTTCCCCACCGTCCCTCCCCTAGAACCCAGCCTGTCTGATGTCTTCGGGTGAGAGCGGTGAAACACGTCGGCTGATATATCACCCCACCATCCCATGGTGACTAGCTTACCGCGAAGCTGACGGACAAAATCCATCAGTGTTCGTCGCAGGTAGGGACAGCAACTAACAATATCAATATGTTAGCCCTTAGCATTGCTAAGGAGGCAAAGGAACAGAATCCATCCTCCACAGAACCAGACAAGATCGGCACGGCAGTGGACATGATCACCAACCTGTGTGCAGTGCTTGCGACATGCTCCGCCCACAGCTCGTCCTGGGCAACATTGTTACAAGGACAGATGTGGCTGAAACTGTCTCTGTCCATTCTAGAGGATGTTAAAAAGAACTCCTGGAGGGTCCTGTGTCCGCAGAAGGCCTGTTCGGTCCCAATTTCCAGTTGGTCCTGAACCAGCTGTAGTCCTCATCCGACGCCCTAGAACAGGTGCAGAAACACATGATCCTCCCCTGAGCAGACTCACACGTTGCTCGAACACCTGGCCGTTGGACAGATCAAAGCAGGTTCCACCGCCAGCAGCAGAGACAACTTTTTCTGGGTGCCTCTATCAGCCTCTCCCAGAGGACAAATGTCCCAGATGCATCAGAAACCTGGGACATTTCGAGGCAGAGGCAGACAACAGACTTCATGGTTGAACCAGACGTAGGACACATAGAGAAGGCAGTTTAAGAAATGATGGTTTGCAGGAGGGGGGTGTTTGATGAGATGAGCAGTGGTTTTAAAGTGAAAAATAAAAAAAACGTTCTCAAAAAGTGGAGTTTTTCATTCAGACATGCTGAATTCATCTCTTCCGTCTTTTGTAAACACATCCTCCACACCTAATGAGAAGGTTGACCTGAGGCAACTTTTCAAAGGTAAACAAAAAGAAAAACTGTTTTGGTATAATGATAACAGGAGCCGGTGCAGCTGCGCTCAGTGAACTCTCCATGCACCCATCACCCCGCCTCCTCACCTATCAGAGGACACGAGTGCTGACAGCTGTCAAAAAACACAGAGTGGTAAGATACAAGATACAAGATACAAGAGCTTTTATTAACATTGCACCAGTTCTTACCAATACAACGTGATAATGTATACACAGTCATCCAGAAGAGGGGTAGAGAATGTAAAGCTGCTGCTTATTCAAACACATGACATGTTCTTCAGCGCGGCCTCTCTCATCCGTCACGGGATGAAGGTCAAATCAGATATGGAAAAAGGAAAACACAATAGGTATCATTTGTGATATTCAAAAAAAGAATCTATCAAAGATTGCCTTAAGACACTCTATGATAAAGTCCCAAAAACTCTATCAGCATTAAGCACAACCAGACAAGACATTGTTGCAGTTTGACGACATGCAAGGAGATCAAAGAGTCTGTGAGTAACATTCAGATAAGCACAGTTCAGCAGTTGTTCAGCTTGGCGCTATCCGAGCGCACACACAGAGATCTCTGGGGGGGGGAGGAGGTCAGCAAGGTCTCTTCAGCTCTACGACTCCAGGAGAATAGTTTCCAGACAGCCTTCTTTTCAAGGTCGTGTGCAGAAACCAGATTAGATAGTTCTTTTGTTTATCTTCAATCCAGGCCACAGTGTTCTTTTTGACTGCAGCCTTCCAAGTCCAGGTGCTGTTCAGGTCCAAAATCGCCGAATCATATGAGGTTCCGAGCTACGAACCCCCATCTGTGCCCTGATTGAGGCCGGGCGGCTGTAAACGAGTTCCAAAGCGCACCGCAGGTCCGCGGTGGTCTACCGCCGCTCCCATCGTGCGATTCAGTTCGTACAACAGCTGGGATGAGGAGCTCACAGCCCGGATCAGAGAATCTTGCTGATCAGGAAGTTTGGCCAGCGCGCTGATAGCCGCCGAAGTCTTCCTGAGCTTCCAGTAGCAGACAGCTCCGCTGACGCCAAAAAACAGAGCAGCTGCCACCAATATCCCAATAATCCACAAATCTTCCACGTCTTCGACAGACAAGACGGTCAGACACATAGGTTGCCACTGTCCCCACGAGTCCATCATGTATCCGACAGCGTGCGTGTCAGAGGGGCAGACTGCTTCTCCTGGCCCGGTCCGCTTCGTGGAAAAAATCTTATCTATAGAGGAAACAGCCCAATTTATTAAATCCATCGCAAATTGGTTCGAGTGAGCGCTGAAGAGTCACAGACGAGACAAAAAGCAAGCAGGGAGGAGGAAAACTTAAGGAGGGTAGGAGCAAAAAGATATGCGACTTGCTTTGCCGAGAGCGGAAGTAGAAATAGATGTTTAACAATAAGATATTGTCCAAACAACACAAGGATTTTTCTGTTCCCACACACTCAGGTAAAAAAACATGAACCTGCAGTTAAAGAGAGAGCTTTACGCAGGGGTTACTCGCACCTCCATCCTATCAGTCTGACAGAAGCGAGCGCTGAAAGCGAACCCCCATGGAAGTTGCGCTTGTTTTGTTCACCCGCTATCGCCGGTTCTTTTACACAACCGGGCACAGCCAGGGAACATTGTAAAAAAAAAATCAGACGTTGCATGTGTTTTTGACATGGTCCTATCTTAATGTATGTAATAATAATAATAATAATGAATTCAATTTATAACGCACTTTTCATTAATGAAAATCTCAATGTACTACTAACTATGTGTTCTACAAAGTGTTGTGAGAACCATCAGACTTACTCCTCCCGCTCCACAAACACCATGAGGCTGCTTCTAAAAAAATGAGAAAATAGAAAAATGTAAAAATCCTTAAAAAAACAGGTTCAAAGTAATCATGTGTTAGCAAGTTCTATAAGCATTTACCTTGAATAGAGTCACCTCTGTAATTCTGGTTTGCACAATGGAATTTAAAATGTTCATTTACATAAAAGTGAATCCTTCGACAGAGGCATCCATTTAATCTGATCTGTACAACAGATCTAAAATAATTAATTTACGTATGAGTAAAATTGTCAATTTAACCTGAAACCAGAAATATTGTAGCCCAATTATATTTCAGAAAATATCATGCACTGTTTTCTAGGACCACCTTGATAGCATAAATGATAATTAGCCAATTGATTGAGTTTTCTAAGATCTGCCCTCTCTTCGGATTTATTTGTGTACTGTTTTTAATTTTAATAATAATAATAATAATTAATTCAATTTATAACGCACTTTTCATTACTGAAAATCTTAAAGTGCTACACATACAGTATATTGAATGCTACACACATTCATAAACCGGTGGCGGCAGACTACCATGCAAGGTGCTTTCCAGTCCTACCGGGAGCAACTCAGGGTTAAGTGTCTTGCCCAAGGACACAATGACACATGGTGCGGGTCCCGGGAGTCGAACCGCCAACTTTCCGATCGGGAGACGACTGCCATTACCACTACACCACGGCCGCCCCCTGGTTTTTTAATGGTAAAACGGCACCGTGAGATCCCCTCATATGTTGTCAATTCATCGTAATTGTTAAGATAAGTCCTCACTTCTTTAGTGGTTTCACTTATTAAAAGTCAAAGCATGGGCTAACCCCAATCTGTTTGAATAAAACAACCCTTATTACTGTTGTCAATGCTTATGCATTGCATGGTTGAACGAGATGTTATTCTAATTCCCTTTCAAATTTACCAGACCTCTTTTTGCCTTTAATGGTCACAATTTATGCAAATCAATATCAAAATTAGGTTTTAACAATAAAATGTGTTTTATTACTCCTAGGGAGTTGGCTGGATTCTTGTGCGTATTTACTTGCTGAAAAGTTACTTCTAATAAAGCATTTTTATTATTGGGAAGAGTGTATTCTTTAACCTATTTAAATCAAAGATATTAATGACATCTTATTAACATCAACGGGTATCTACATTATATAACTCCTAAAAGGAAACAGCTCTTAAAATCTACCCAACTGTGAAACAGCTTTTTTAAAATCTAAAAAAACATCTTTAATGTATGCTAAAAATCGTTGAAAATGATGAATTTAACCTGAGTGTTTCAATTTACAATCTAGTCAAAATTCTATTTGACAAGAATACTTTTTTATTCTTTATAAGTGTCAAAGTTTTATCAATTTAGTTAAACTTTTAAAGGGGACCACAGATTGCTTTTTTAAATTTTTATGGTATTTCTTTGGGGTTAAAAAACAGTGTTCATTCAATTTAATACACAAAATAATTCTTAGATAATCAATTATACCCTTTTTAATTCTGCCATTTTTAACTTTCGTTTTGAACGACCGGTTTATGATGAGGAGGTCTTGTGGCACGCCCTTCAAAGATCTGCTTACATTAACTCCGCCCTCCAAAGGCAGACGAGGAAGTCTGAACTCACGTTACTGCACGTTTCTTTTGCCTCCTTCTGACTCTCCCTCCCTCTGACTCTCCCTCCCTCTGACTCTCCCTCCTTCTGCCTGTGGCGCAGCTGTAGGGGAGCAAAGCACACACACACACAAGCACAGCAGCACAGCGGGGGCTTTTTTATCTGCGTCCCTCCGAGGAGCACGTGCGGGCCGGCACACACACACATACACACACACACTCACAGCGGGCTTTCTTTTTATCAACACTACCTGACGCTCTGATGGAATTAAATAGGAGCTCCAAGTGATCTTGGCTCAGGCTGAACCTGTATGTGAGGACACACACACACGCGCACACACGGGTTTGGTTGCGTTAAGTAGTCTGTCCTGCTAATGACACATAAACCAACACACACACACACACACACAGAAACATGCGCATCTGTTCCCATCTGAAAACTATCAATTTTAAATCCATTATCTGCGCCACGAGGGTCAGAGAGTTAGCTGGCTAGACTCTGTGACATTTTTAGCCATGAAATCAGGAAAAACAACCGTCAACTCTTTTATACTGGAGTGGGTTGAGCCGCACCAGGGGTTGCTAGGTGAGGGGGCTGGACTCAGGTTCGAGGTGGGTTGTCCTCGCGCCTGTGACGTAACAGGCGCGATGATTTCAAACCGAAACCTATCTTATCACAGTTAAATAAATCTACTTAGAGTAAATAAACCACTGGGTGCATTTTTTTGGCCTTAGGACTGTTTTTTTATGGAGTAAATACCCAAAGTTGAGTAAAAAAAACATTAAAAAGTGAATTTTGAATATGTGGTCCCCTTTAAAAGACAGAATTTACTGGCAAGTCTAAAAATAAATTTCTGCTAATTTCGTTTAAGACTTGTTATCCAAAAATGCCTAAACTTAATTTTGATCTGATTATGGTTGTTAATTCAAATTAACAAGCTTATTATAAAAGTTTAAATCGTCAAGAATTGTATTCAATGCAGTATACCGGTAATACTTTCTCTACTCCCCATTTTGCATTAAATCCAAATATATTCCGTGTTTTATCAACATCCTTGTATGCGACTGCTATA
>JBBPBX010107691.1:0-11263 GCA_038048925.1 Garcialebias charrua
GGACAAATACAGCCACACTGCTGCTACTGGACAAAAACTTGATTAGTTAGATTGTAAACAGTCTGTTGCTGCTTATTGTTCTGGTTCTGACTGTTATTGTATTTATTAAGATTTTTATTATTTTTAATATAATTTATTTATTGTAGAGTGCTGTTTATTTAAAATATCATCCAAATGGGTCACTTTTATTTATTACTACAATACAATACAAACATATTTTTGGCATATTTTCAAAATAAACATTTTGTAAGTCTTTATTTTGTCTTTTTTTTTTGTACCGAAAATAAACCGAAAATAAACCGAACCGAGCCCTCCTTGTAATTGAACCGAACCGAAATGTGATTTTAGCGTACCGTTACACCCCTAATAAGAATTATAGACTATAACAAGTATGTACTATAAGAACTATAGACAATAAGAACTATAGACTATAACAACTATAGACTATAACAACTATGTACCATAAGAACTATAGACCATAAGAACAATATACTATAACAGCCATAGACTATAACAACAACTGATTATAACAACTATGGACAATAACAACTATAGACTATAAGAACTATAGACTATAATGATTATGTACTATAAGAACTATAGACTATAACAAGCATGTAATTTTAATATTAGCTCTGTTATGGGTTTTACCCTGTTGACTAGATCAGGCATGCTTTGAAATACAAACACACCTTTACAGCTCTCACAGTTTTCAGAGTTTCATGCACAAGCTGAAAGTCTACACGTGAAAGTAAAGCATTCTTTTGAAAGACTTTTGTTACCTTTGGGTTTCTGTGTGAGGAAATCAGCTTCTCTTCAAGTTGAGCTCAACAGCAGAGCTGCTTCAGATTGTGTCTCCTCTGCCTCGTAGCCTCATCTACCAGATGTCAGAGCGGCAGATCGAACTTGTCGTGCTCCGCTGTTTGCAGACTGCTCTAAATAAAACTGGTCTTTCTTCTGCTGTGCATCAACTTGGTGACATCATATCCTGTCCATAACCACTGCTTTACAGAGTGAATGGGTCAGAGATGCACTGAGGACAACCTGAGAGTTCTGCACAGCTGTCCAGTCACAGCTGTATGAATTCCAAGCTTCTCACTCAGGCACTTGATCTTTGTGACAGATCTCTAATTTGCTTCCTGTATATGTTTGTACTCAGACAGAACCATGCGCTGTCTCTCCCTTATGAGTCAGCCCAGATGTATACGTCTGTTCGTTTTTCTTGTCAAACCTGTTTTAATCAAACTCTTCATTTTCAAAGTAATTTTCAACATGGAGTAGTATTCACTCTTACGAGCTACACCTGACAAAATGTCAACACAACGAGACAAAAAATGTTTGCACAGAGAAACTTCAGACTGCTGCCGATTTACTTTCCTGGTTGCACTATGTCACAAGAAGCAGCGAGTCTGAACAAGCCACGAACAAGCTAAGTAACCTGCAGAAACTTAAAAACTACTTTCTTTTCCCTGCGAGATTTCCTCTAAATGCATCTAATGAGTATCCTGATGCATGCTCAGGGCTTCTGATGAGTGTTGGTAACTGTTAATGGGAGCGGATATTACTGTGGAAATGGACAAGCTCATTTTCACTGCTGAAAGGCTTTTAGGGTGGAAGAGCAAAGACATTAATCTGTAACTCATTTATGTGGTTAATTGCCAGCAATAAACACACAAACATCGGCCAAACGTGTGTATCAGTAGCAGTGACTCTGCTCAGATACTTATCACTAAGTGTGCATTATACAAACAAGTTCTTTGACCTTGTGTGTTGGTGTTGAAAGTGCATTTGCCATTTTCTCGTAATCAGTTCTTGATCATCCTGGGGCTTTTTTTTATTATTATTGTGTTTATAACTAACTATTAAAAACAAAAGCCTCACTGTCTGCCTTGTCACAACTGAATTCTACTGTAAACCCCAAAAGCCAATGCAAAATAAAGGTCCAAGGATTCATAGAAAAGATTCAGGAGTTGATAGAGAATGGCACCTAATAGGGATAACCTCTGAGATTCCATTTACCTTAAAGGTATTGTGACATGATTTTGTAAATTTGAATATTTGTCAGAACATATATATCTTATATCATTGAGCTCTGGTCGTTTTTGCATAATAAATTATAAATATATTAAATTTTTATTCCAAGTTATGGTAGTTTTTTTCTCTGGGATACGCCCCTAAAAATCTGCGCATTTCCGCAAAACATCATCTTGACGTGACAACGGGAAGGCACGCTCCAACGTGCATTTAAATAATAATGGCGGAGCATGTCCTATCGCGTCTGAGATATCATTTTGAGACAGTAAATCTTCCAAAACTCTCATTAATAAACCCTCCCTGAATAAAAAAATTACAGATGTTACCTGATGGCGCAGACATAATTTAAAAATGCATACATAGCAACGTGTTTGCTCCGGGCTCTCGGCTAATATTTTTAGAAGCTATCTTGGCTAACAAGAGTCCCTGACACCGGTCACGTCTGAGATATATCATTTTAAGACAGTAAATCTTCCAAAACTCTCATTAATATCCCTCCCCGAATAAAAAGAATTACCTGATCGGCAGACATAATTTAAAAATACATCATTAGCAACGTGTTTGCTCCGGGCACTCGGCTAATGTTTGTTAGCTGCTATGTCGGCTTATTACCGGTTGCGTCAGCGATATATCATTTTAAGACAGTAAATCATCCAAAACTCTCATTAATATCCCTCCCCGAATAAAAAGAATTACCTGATCGGCAGACATAATTTAAAAATACATCATTAGCAACGTGTTTGCTCCGGGCACTCGGCTAATGTTTGTTAGCTGCTATGTCGGCTTATTACCGGTTGCGTCAGCGATATATCATTTTAAGACAGTAAATCATCCAAAACTCTCATTAATATCCCTCCCCGAATAAAAAGAATTACCTGATCGGCAGACATAATTTAAAAATACATCATTAGCAACGTGTTTGCTCCGGGCACTCGGCTAATGTTTGTTAGCTGCTATGTCGGCTTATTACCGGTTGCGTCAGCGATATATCATTTTAAGACAGTAAATCATCCAAAACTCTCATTAATATCCCTCCCCGAATAGAAGGAAACTACAGATGTTACCTGATGGCGCAGACATAATTTAAAAATACATCATTAGCAACGTGGCCTGTATCGCGGCTATTGTGTTAGCTATCTGATTCGGCTAGCTTGTTAGCAGCGAACAAACATAATCTGCCGTGATAATTGGCTTTATACACTCAAAGTGTATAAAGTAAAACAACATGAACTCACGTAAAATAAATAGTTTATAATCTAAAACACTACACACCTCCGATTATGTTTACACAAAGACTTACTCATCTCCTGGACAGTCTTCCGATGGTCCCTGCGTTGTTTCGACATGGTAGCTCCTGTGGGACTTTCTTCTGTAGATTTTCTTTTAAAAATAGTAGGAATAGCATCCGGTTTTAAAAGTCTTCTGAATCTTACTGGTAATCTTAAAGATCCACTGACGTGATTTTTCTACTATTCATCAAATTGCTCAAAATATATATATATTATCATTTAAATATGTTAATTTTTGCAAACAAAATGATAAATCACTTTAATTTTGCTTTAAAAGTGATTTTGAACTTCAAGCCGTGTTTAATCATGGGAAATCCGTTTACACCTGAACGCACCATCTGTGATGTAATGTGCAGAGTGAGAGGCAGAGGGCTCCAGTCTCTTCAATAGCAGACATTTTAAAACCTGACTAATTTAGCAATCTAGGTGAAGATTTAAGCTATTTGTCTTCATTTTGGGAAGCAGAAAATAGTTTGGGTGATGGAACAAGAAACAGCAGGATCTAATTTAGATCTGATGCCGTATCAGACTTACTTTTATGTGAGCTGCTCATACCGTGACAAGCCAAGAGCTCTGCCTCAACTCTGCACATGACATCACAGATGGTGCGTTCGGGTGTAAACGGATTTCCCATGATTAAACACAGCTTGAAGTTCAAAATCACTTTTAAAGCAAAATTAAAGTGATTTATCATTTTGTTTGCAAAAACTAACATATTTAAATGATATATATATATATATTTTGAGCAATTTGATGAATAGTAGAAAAATCACGTCAGTGGATCTTTAAAGATTCTTTTATACCAGGTGCTGAAAACAATCGGCAGTGAAATGGTCGCTGCAGACATAGGACTCCTGGAACCCACCGGTCCTTGTCTGGTCCATTCTTGACAAAGTTTGTCATCTTTTGGAAATTTGTGAAGGCTCACTTGTTCACTGCTGATATTAGAACACACAAATGCACTACAACGTGACGGCATTTTTCAAGTTACACAAATAAAAGGCGATCCTTCAGGAAATGAATCTGTATGGCAAGCAGTTAACACACCTAATAAACGGGCAAGGCTCTGCCTTCTGCCCGTTGTGACGTTGATGACTGGTGACGACGACTGGTGATGACGTATTGCGGAAATGCGCGGAATTTCAGGGGCGTATCCCAGCAAATACCAGAGAAAAATTTAGCATAATTTCGAATAAAATTTTAATATGTTTATAATTTATTATGCAAAAACGACCAGAGCTCAATGATATAAGATATATATGTTCTGACAAATATTCAAATTTACAAAATCATGTCACAATACCTTTAAGTCCCTGTCCTTAGAAATCTTATTATACTTGAAACTGTTTTTTGTTTGTTTGTTTGTTTGTTTTTGTCTTTTTGAGTATGCTGAATTTGTTTCTGATAACAACCAAAATGTATTTAGGATGTTAGGGTAACAAAAATCCAGAAAACTTCATCAGTCTGTGGTCTGCCAACCAGATCTGTCCCATAAGTAGCCTTCGTTGCTGTGTTTCAAGCCAGATCTGGTTGGCAGGCCATACAGACTGATGACGTTTTCTGGATGGAAGATGAAACATTTCTCCCTTACAGAAACTATAGTCCAGATGAAATTATTTAACCTTTTTGTTGTTATCTACCTGGATGATTGAGCCTACAAACATTTTACGTCTCTACCTGTTTGCATTGTTAATTGTTTCAATCTTAAGATGTGTTTTTTGTCTTTACTTCAATAGAAAGTTCACCTGGACCTGAGTTAAGAGAATGTGTATTTTTTGCACTCACCACGCTCCATAATTAAACTTGGATTAATGTATTTTATGCACTGCTCTTTATTAAAATGTGCCGTGATCCTTGCTCTATGTAATAATCAGTCTTGACGTGAAAGGTCAGTAAAGGGACAGTGACGTGTTTCCAGAGAATGCTTTGGAGCTGTTTGGCTTCCACAGACCTCACCACTCCTGCCTGATGACAATCTTGACAGGGCGAGGGGGAGGATGAAGGCCTGGGTGATTCTACAGAACTAACTTCTTCAGTTCAGGAAGTCAGAACGGGCCAGAACCTCAGACGTGAAGCCATTGTCAAGTCTCTTCTTAAAGTTTAACCAATGCTGAGCTGACTTGAAAGATCCATAAAGTATACATTCATCATCTTTATTAATTTCTTTCAAAGATGGTATGCATCAGTAGGTTGAAAACCTTGGAAAAAATACAGATTAATAGTTTAGTTTAAAAAAATATTTATTGCTTAATCAAACCATATGAATTCATAAATGTTGTAATTATTGTGTAAATCTATACTGCATATTCTAACATGATTACGGATTAATTGTTTTAACGCATTTGGTCATTTATTCTATTTATTTATATAAAATATTTTAGATGTTTCTTCTAAATTTTCCAATATGTATTAATTTTAATTATTTTTATTTATTTTATTTTAGTTGTATCTTACCTAATTACATTAAATAATGATTTACAAGCAATCATTTTTAGCCACTACAGGATGCTTTCTTGTCAGAATTAAAGGTTCAGTCTGCAGTTTCTGTAGAACATCAGCACTTAGAAAAAATTTCAACAAGCAAAGCATTCTGATCCCTCCCCCTCAGAGCCATATATGGCTCTGCCCCCTTGTGGTCTGTTGAAATTTAAATTCAAGCTCTGTTTTTATTGGCTGATTCAAATTCAAGCTCGGTTTTTATTGGCTGGTTACAAACTTTGTTTTTATTGGCTGGAAAATGGCGGGTCACTTTTTCTTTTTAGAAATGCTTATTTACCACCTGGAGAAGCAAGGGGACAATTTTTTTTTTTTTTTCAGAGATTACCTCTCTAACATCAATCTAGTGACAGAGTGAAGAAATATGTTAAAAATATATTGTTAGAAAAGTTACATATAGCAGCTTTAATCACTGTAATTTGCATGTGGGCAATTTAAGGATATAAATAAATAAAAGTAATATCTAACGCATGATTCATTTAAAAGATTACAAAAACATGCTTTAATTTAATTCATAATATAGAAAGACTAAATGTATAATCTAAACTAAAGAGTCTCAAGACATCATTAGGTCAACTCAACTTAACTCCCAACAAAAACACAATGGAAGCTAAACAAACAGGGTAAAAAAAAAACGCTGATTGCTCTAAAACCACCTCAAACTACTGCACTGTTTACCACATAAGTATGTTTCTAGGCTCTAAATATCCAAAAAAGCTAAGTCTGGTCCTCTGGACATTCAAAAAACAAAACAAAGCAAAAAAACTGTAGAAACGTTTCGTCTTTCGTCCGAAAGACTTCCTCAGTCTGAGAAGCTGTATTCAGCTCAGTCTTATAAATAGCACCCTCCCACAGAACACAGCTTCCCTGACATGTTTAGTGAAGTAAAGACACTATTTTTTATATAAAGCAAGTATTTCTTTATTCATTCAACCTTCATTTATGATATTGAAATCAAGAAATACCTTATTTTTTATCAAAAGTATTTATGTTTAATGAACTCAGACTATTTTGTTTTATAAAAACAAGTATTTCTGTTTAATAAAGTCAAGAAAGACCATTATGTTTTTTGAATATTTTTAATTGGTAATTATTTTATTAAAACATTTAAATTTTTTATGTATTGTGACAGAGGGTTCTTGTTAGCAGCTGCTGAAAGTAACTAATAAAGTAACTTAGTAATCTAACTTAGTTACTTTCCAAATCAAGTAATCAGTAACTTAACTAAGTTACTTTTCCCAAGGACTAATCAGTAACTTAACTAAGTTACTTTTTCAATGTAACTATGCCATCACTGTGGGCCACTCTGCTCAAAATGCCCGGGCCGATTTTTTGTCCAGTCCAGCCCTGGATGTAACGAAGTACAAGTACTTTGTTACTGTACTTAAGTACATTTTTCATGTATCTGTACTTTACTTAAGTAGAATTAAACATGGGTACTTTCTACTTTTACTTCACTACATTTTGCATGAAGTATCTGTACTTTCTACTACACTACATTTCTATAATGAGTTGCGTTACAAGTTACATTCACGTCGCGTTGCTGCTTTTTTATTTGTCCTAACGCCAAATTTATACTACATGCGTTCCGGCTCCGCCCCGCTCCGGTCCGACCTCCGCAGCAAATACGCACCCATTATAATCAATGAAAGAATTTACACTGGCTCCGCACGGCGGCGGCGAGCGGCGGCGAGCGGACGGCAGTCCGTCAAAATTAGAATTGATCCTATTTCTGCCGGACGCCGGAGCTGTGCCGGAGTCAACTTTTGAAGATTACGTCGCACCAACAGGAAAAGGAACGAGCACAACATCCGTATTTACAAAATAAAATCACCACGGGCGGACTAATCCTAGCTCTATACGGATTTATTTGTACAAAAATGCTGTCAAACTATCATTTATGACTACGCCTACAAACGCAATACAAGAAATAAATAAATAAAAGTATTTTATTCTGAAATGTAATACATCACTTCCTGTTGCTCAAACCATGTCCTGTCGCTCATTTACGAGAGAAGATCAAGGCAGCAGTCTCTACTGTTGTTCTCCTTCTTCCACCGAATGAATTGTTTTGTTCTGACTTACTTATTTATCACTTGATTTATCGCGCGATCTCGCAATTCCCGCGCATGCGTCTCGGAGCGGCGCATGCAGGCGGACCTGAGCGGAGCGGAGGAAGTGGAAATTGGACTCGCTCAGCTGCGACCTGCGGAGCGGGGCGGAGCCGGACCGCATGTAGTGTAAATTTGGCGTAAGGCATTACTAGTAGATCGCAGAGTGACATAAAAAAAAAACGTGTCCGCCAATCAAACATCCCGTCACTTGATTGACATACAGGGCAACTAATCAGATCGCCGCTCATGCAGGAACAACGGCACGAGAAGCACAACAAAACAACACAAGCGAAAACTTTCTGCAAATTACCTCAGATTTTAAGCCCTTGCTAAAACATGAAACCTGGACCAAGTAAGAAGACAAAAACGTGTCACTTTCAAACGGAATGGGAGGTGGACTTTTTTTTCACTCACCAAACTTCGAAGCGAAAGCCGACACCGCATCGTTCCAGGTGAGTCACGCTGGCTGTTTTGTTTTTTGAATGTCCAGAGGACCAGACTTAGCTTTTTTAGATGTGACATTAGTATTGATGCTCAGCATTTTTATAATTATACTTTATTTATAAAGCCCTTTTAAACAACCACAGCTGCAACTAAGTGCAACTGTGCATAAAACCATTTTAACTAATAATCACATTTTACCCTTTTAAATACTGTAGATTATTTTTCACATATTTCATCATTGCTTCTTTCTAGAGCTGCACACCTGAAAATGCCTCATGAGAAACCATAGGCGTAAATCCCGGGGAGGTCGGTGGGGGTCCGGACCCCCCCAATCTTGAGGAAGTGTAGATTTGCTTTAAAAAATGTCCCTGTTTATGGTCCCCCAATAATGAGATGAAATCTATACCCTTGTGAGAAATATCTGCACGCTCAAAGCTGTGTTTTGCTGTCACCACCCTCGGACACTTCATGTGGTCCCTGCGTGCAACCAGGTGCCCACGGGCACCACATTGGTGACCCCTGATTTATTATATGTGTTGTGCAATATTGGTTTATAGTTATGCAAGGTACATCAACATACATTGTACATAAAAAGAATCCTTAATACATTTGAAGATAATTATATGTTTTGCATTTTTGTATTGGGTAGATCATTTTGACTTGGTTGATTTATAAGTAGCTTGCATGCTGAAAAAGTGTGAGCACCCCTGCTGTAGGTCATCCCTGAAATTCTGATGCACAGAATCACAAGTCCAAGTGTGAACGGTGTCACAGAGTAAACACAATAAAAACATGCATTATCTGCAGCATTGTTCATTAAAATGGAACACTATTAATGTATGACAGAAAATATACATACGGTATGGACACTTTATTGTAAACCATTGCATTAGGCAGCACGGTGGCACAACTGGTAGAGCTGCTGCCTCTCAGCGAGAAGGTTGCCGGTTCAAATCCCGGTCCGGGGCCTTTCTGGGTGGAGTTTGCATGTTCTCCCCGTGCATGCGTGGGTTTCCTCCGGGTACTCCGGTTTCCTCCCACAGACCAAAAAACATGCTTGTTAGGCTGATTGGTGACTCTAAATTGACCCTAGGTGTGAGTGTGAGAGTGGATGGTTGTTTGGTGTGAGTGAGACAGGTCCCTCTTGTAAATGAGTCCCCGTGACTCAACGAGGCTAGCCTGTATAAATAAAGGTTGAATGAATGAATGAATTAGGTAATACATTCAGCAAATACTTTTACTTTTAATACTTTAAGTATTTTTAAAAGCAAGTACTTTTCACTTCTACTTAAGTAAAAATATTAATATGGTACTTCTACTTTTACTAGAGTACATTTTTGTCTGTTTATTTGTACTTTTACTTAAGTACAGTGTTTGAGTACTTTCTCCACCACTGCTTCTGTGATTGCTGACTGTTCTCCAATGCTTTGTAATAAATCTGATGAATCTCACACCTGGTTGTTTTTAGGAATCCCTTTTTTCCATGACACCTGCCATTCTGTGTTTGTCTGATTCTACTTCCTGTCCCCTTAGACCAGTGTTTTTCAACCTTTTTTGAGCCAAGGCACAGTGTTTTCATTGAAAAAATCCCGAGGCACACCACAAACCAAAATTGTAAACAAAGATACACTGTATCCGCCTATATTAAATATATAGTCATTCTTATCAAAGTGTCTTGAATAGGAATGAAATGAACACTAAATGTATTTTTTATCATGTTTTATATTTCTTATTTCAAATTGCACTTAACATGAAATTGAAGGCATGTTAACATGCCTTCAAATACACCTGAACAGTGCCACAACAATGTGTTCTTAAAATTAAAGAGGATGAAATTGCACTTAACATGCCTTCAAATAAACCTGAACAGTGCCACACCAATATGGTCTTAAAATTAAAGAGGATGAAATTGCACTTAACATGCCTTCAAATACACCTGAACAGTGCTACCATTCTCTCTACATTTTACTCACTTGAAACCTGTGCCTGTTTGGATGAACACAAAGCTCACGTTCACAGTTTCTGCCTTCTTCTGATTTCCACTTGGGCCTTCATCTGGGTCAGAATTTTGTCCAGGGACCAGACCGGATTTAGTATTTTTTCTTTTGAAAAAGTTTTCCATCGCTGTTTGTTTGAGAAGATCCTCACTGTTGGTTTGTTTTGCTCACTGCTCACGTCACGTTCATGCACCGCTACTTCTCTTGTTTTAATGTGCGACGCTATGCTCCATACTGCCACCTATCGCTCGGTAAGGAAATTACACCAGTTATTTCATAATTTACTAATTTTACACGGCACACCAGACGATCTCTCGCGGCACACTGGTGTTCCACGGCACACTGGTTGAAAAACACTGCCTTAGACCAAGTTGGTCAAAGCAGATAGCCACTCGCCATGAGCCTGGTTCTGCTGGGAGGTTTCTTCCTGTTAAAAGGGAGTTTTTCCCTTTCCACTTTCTTCTTTGTGTTTGCTCAGGATGGAAGACTGCGACCAAGTGAAGATTCAACACAATCTGCTGCTTCTTTAGATAGATAATGTTTACTAATTGATTTTTGTAATGTATGTGAATGTTTTTGTGCAGCATCCCTGAGACAACTTCTGTTGGACCTTGGAGCTACAGAAATAAACTGAAATGAATTACCATACCCTACCATACTATAACTCTTTAATTATAAAGCACTTTAAAACAGCAACAAGGCCAACCAAAATGCTGTACAGCAAAACATACAAGCAAAGGACACAGGATCAAATACATAGACCCACAGAGGTAAAGATAAGAACTAAATGAATGAATACTATAATAAAAGTGTGATGGCCACATCTGTAGCCATACAGTCAGTAACCCCATGCACAACACTTTTTCACTTTGAGCTTTCATATATAGCC